>VMDR010024310.1:0-15111 GCA_007922815.1 Macrotus californicus | reverse complement strand
GAAGAGCAAGAAATTGAAAATTTATTTGAAAAAATAATGAAAGAAAACTTCCCTAATTTGCTGAAATAAATAGACATACAAGTCCAGGAAGCACAGAGAGTCCCAAATAAGATGGGCCCAAAGAGGACCAACCAAGACACATCATAATTAAAATACCAAAGGTTAAAGATAAAGAGAGAATCTTAAAAGCAGCAAGAGAAAAGCAGATACCTACAAAGGAGTTCCCATAACACTGTCAGCTGATTTCTCAAAAGCAGCTTTTCAGGCAAGAAGGGACTAGTAAGAAGAATTCAAGCAGTGAAAAGCAAGAACCTACAACCTGGATTACTCTAGCCAGCAAAAGTATCATTTAGTGGTGGGGGAAAATGCAGACTGTAATTGAACAACAATAAAGTAATTTAAAAAAATAAATAAAAATAAATAAATAAAATCTTAAAAAAAAAAGTATCATTTAGAATTGAAGGGCAGATAAAGTGCTTCCTAGACAAGGTAAAACTGAAGGAGTTCATCATCACCAGGTCATTATTATATAAAATGTTAAAGGGAACTATACAAGGAAAGAAGAAAATCAAAACTATGAACACTAAATGGCAGTAAATTCACAACTATCAACAATTGAATGTAAAAAAAAAACTAAGCAAACAAGCAGAACAGGAACAGAATCATAGATATGGAGACCATTTGGAGGGTTATCAGTTAAGAGGGGGAAGGGGTGACTGAGGGAAAAGGTGCAGGGATTAAGAAGTGAAAAATGGTAGGTACAAAATAGACAGGGGGAAGTTAAGTAGAGTATAGGAAATGGAGTAGTCAAAGAACTTATATGCATGACCCACAAACATGAACTAAGGGGGGAAATTGCTGGAGGGAATGGGGGTACCAGGTGGAGGGAGGCAAAGAGAAAAATTGTGACAACTCTAATAGCATAATCAATAGAATATATTTTTAAAAAGAATATCTTTCCTGACCATCAACAGTTTTAATAAGTATAATTTTTTCTTCCCTCCCCAGTAAGTATAATTATAATAGCTGCTATATCAATTATAAATTGGGTTCAGTTGTAACAAAAACCTGAATAATAAACTTGATGGCAATGGCTACTACTTATTGAGCACTAAAATACCAAGCACTATTCTCACCCAAGAATAAGAGAAACGATTCAAGTAGTAAAATGTTACAGTTTTAGAGGTTATTTCCCTCAGGGTTTTATTTATTTATTTTAGTCACACATATTAATAATCCATTTAATCCTCACATCAAACCCATGAGCAAAGTTACTATTATTCTTTACATTTTATAGATGAGGAAACTGGCGGGTATGGTCAGTAAAGATGCAAATGAGGAAATAGTTGCCGAGGTGTGATTGGATGGGGCAGGTCTCATCCCATTGGTCAAAAAGGGATTCCAGGAACTACTTTATAAGGGTCTGCTCAGAGAGCAGGAATCCAGTGCGCAAGGCTTGGCGGCATAGTCTGTGACTTTTCCCTGATAAGAAATGTGTGATACCCTGTCAGCAATGGCTGCTAGACTCTATGAATTTGAGCCCAATTGACCACTAGGAATCCTTCTTGGCAAATATATTCTTTCTGGGGTTAATACTATGCAAACCTCTGGGTTTTTTTTTTTTAATCTTTTTTAAACTCAAACCTATGATATTATTGTCTCATAGTACAAATCTGCAATTATTTTGGTTGTTTACTTATTTTTTATGGAAATGTAAGCTCCATGTTTCTCATCACTGAATTTCCAGCATCTAGCACAATGTCTGAGACATAATAGATGTTTTAATAAATTGTGTCATCCAAACTTCTTGGAAAACATAAATGTAGAAAAATAATAACTCTGGGCCCTGGCTGGGTAGCTCAGTTGGTTGGAGCATCCTAATGCCAAGGTTGCAGTTCCGATCCCTAGTCAGGGCACATACAAAAATCAACCAATGAGCACACAAATAAGTGGAACAACAAATTGATCTTTTTGTCTCTCTCTCTCAAAAAATTAAAAATTAAAAAAAAAAAGAAAAACAATAGCTCAGCTATAGAGCACAGCAGACTATCACCACCCATGTCAAATCAATTGCTTTGGATGCTGATTAATACAAAAATAATGCTTTTATAAAATAAAAGCTCATTTAATTAGGCCCTGGCTGGTGTGGTTCAGTGGATTGAGCATCCGCCTGAGGACCGAAGGGTCCCCGGTTAAATTTCCAGTCAGGGCACATGCCTGGGGTGCAGGCCAGGTCCCTGGTAGGGGGTGTGCAAGAGGCAACCACACATTGATGTTTCTCTCCCTCTCCTTCTCCCTCCCTTCCCCTCTCTCTAAAAGTAAATGAATAAAATATTTTAAAAATAAAAGCTCATTTAATTAGACAGGACTTGAGTCCCTGCTATCAGCTTGGCAACGTGCTATGTGCCAGAGCCATTCTGAAAAGTGTCCCCTCATCTCCAAAAGTTGCGTCTGATAGAGCCAGGAACGATTCCCTAAGTGGGACCTGGGAGGGGTCCAAGGACCCTTTCATGGTGGTCTCCAAGGTCAAAACCGTACTACATTATTTGCCTTTTTCTCTAACAAAAGTAGAGTGGAATTTTCCAGAGGCTACATAAGTGTTGAAGAGTTTCGCAATGTCTGCTGTGTGTTGTGTCCAATTTTCATCATGCTAAATTCTAGTTCAGTAAATATTAATAATTATAACCCACATAAGCAAACTCTTTGTGGTCTTCCATACTGTGTAAGAGTTATGTAAACTCTTTGCAAATGGGCTCTGAAACCAAAAACGTGGAGAACCAGTGCAACACAGGGCTAACCATTAGCAGCAGAGAAAACACTGTAGATGACAACTGAAACTTAGATGGAGGCTCGCATCCCAACCAAAAGGCTGAGATGCTTAAAATAAGGAGGAAACAGTGTGGACAGTGGAGGAAACGGCAGTGAAAGGTCTGGGCGTGGGGCAGCCTGGGCAAAGGCCCTCAGGAGCGCGCTCGATGCGTGCAGAAAGCACTTCCGAGACAGGCCCATCTCTCTGCAAGGACACACACTCCTCTTTCCCACGCAACAGAAGCTGCAAATTCTTCCCTTGCTGGTCAGCGATCTAATAAAAGCCAGGGCATAACTTATGGCAGTCTCTCCGAATTAAAATGTTTAGGACTCTGTCCAGTGAGTACTGGAAAGTTTGCTGTGGGGGGTTAAAACATCTGCTTCCTGACTTGGCAAGAGAAGGAGGAGGGGAAAGCGGTGCAAGGTACAAAAGGGCGGGAAAATAAGGTATTAAAGAAAGAAAGAGCGGGCTCGGGATAAAGAAGAGGCAGTCAGTGCGAGAAGCCAATGAAAGAGACCCGGGCTGCGGCACGTACCTCAGCCCTCCGCATGCGCAGGCGCACGCCAAAGGATCTCGCGGGAAAGAATAGCTGCCAGTCCCGGCGCAGCGCCCAGGTGGGGGGGCGGGGCGGTGGAGGCGGGAGTGAAGTCTCGCGAGAAGAGGCGGTTGCCGTAGCGGAGCTCTTTGGCTGTGTGTGACCGAGGAGCCGCCGCCGGAGCCGCGGAGGGTTTGCTGAGCCCGTTAGTGCCCCTGTGGAGACTCACGCAGCAGTCATGTCCCGCTACCTGCGCCCGCCCAACACGTCTCTATTCGTAAGGAACGTGGCCGACGATACCAGGTATGTACGGGGAAGGTACTCAGGGTCGACGCAGGGAGGCCGCAGGCGCTCGCAGACAGCCCTTGAGGCGGCGGCGTGCGGGTACTGAGGAGGGAAGGGGCGAAGATGGCGGGTCCCGCGCCGGCTTTCGGGCCTGAGCAAGGCCGCACCGCCGGCTCAACGGCCGCGTGCGAGCGAGGGCGGCGCCCCTGGTCCTCCCGGGCGGCCGCGGGCCGCGTGGCGGGGTTTTTGTTCCCCCTCCCCCTTCGCAGTTCGGAGCTCCTTTCTCCGGGCCTCCCCTCCACGCGTGCACCCCCCGCCTCGGCCACCCTCCGCTCCCCGGAGGATGGGAAGTTCACCTTCATCGGGGCGCACGCCCCCTCGGCCCAGGGAATTTTTTTTTTTTCAATTAAAAAATTTTTTCAACGAAATAACGGGATCGGGGGAGGGGAGTGTGGCGAAGCATTGGCTACCTTTTTGTGGTGGGGGGGGGGGTTACATGTGTGGTTTTTAAAATGGAGATGTTTGGAGCACGGGCAGACTGAGATTGGAACATCAGATTTTTTCAGTTAAGCGGTATTAACTAGTTCTTCCCACTTCCCGGAAATACTGCTCACCCGGTGAGGAGGGGAGTTTAAGGAGCCTCTGCCACGAGGACGTTGATTACTAAATTGGATTAATCCAGAACCTGCCTTTGTTCTCCCAGTGCCCGTAGTGGCTTGGAGTTGCTGTCAGAATTTTTTGAAAGAGACCTTACCCCAAAATAAGGTTTTATATTTCACAAATCGCCCTGCCCCCCCCCCCCGCCCCCGATCAAATCGTTTTGCTAGCCTTGTGTAATTTACATTTTGCTGTCCCGATTTTAAGTAGGAAAGTAAGCAGGAGTGATCATTCCAGCGTCTAGAAAATTTTCCCCTTTATGTCATTTGATGTTTTTAAGTAGTCGTGTGTGTTTGTGGCATTACCTACCAAGTGTTTAACCTGTCGTTAAAATTTGGGAGTAGAAATAAGTGCTTGGCATTTTTTCCGAATTCTCGAGTTGACTTGAAACAGTAGAAGGAAAACTATCAGTCCCGACATACAACCTAATGCTAATATCCCTTCTGTGGAAAATGAAGGTTGGAGATAACAGAAGTGGTGATCGAGTACCCTTAAATGTGTTTGCCTGTTGTTGATGTGCAACAGTGATGGGTTTTATTATAAACTCCGTTCGTACCTTCCAAAATTTTGAGTCTTAGCCTTCCTTTATCAAAAAAGTACATGTATCTTTTGTGTGTTCTTAAAATTGGCTCTTAATATTCCGATTTAGAAAGCTTGTCAGTTTTGGGTCACCCAGGGATACAGCACAGCCCCTTTCATTAACTAATACAAAAAGATACCTATTTTCTTACCAAGAAACTCTTTAAGGGAGTGAACGTAAAAACTTGAGGTCTTCTTATGATGTTTTAGGTCTGAAGATTTACGACGCGAATTTGGTCGTTATGGTCCTATAGTTGATGTGTATGTTCCACTTGATTTCTACACTCGCCGGCCAAGAGGATTTGCTTATGTTCAATATCCTTTCTTCAGATGGCTGATTAGTGAGGGGTGTTGAAGTTTGAAATTCAAGTTTATGTAAGAGGTAACATCTAAAAAGTAGTTATTTTTGTCCTTTAATAAATGTCATATGTCTTCAAATTTTTTGAAAATTAATTCTAACTCACACATTGCTCCAGCTCTTAAAGTTAATCCAAAAATAGTAAGATATAAATTCCCATTTATGCTGCTGAAACTCAAGTCAATGATTATAATATGTGATTTAAATTTGAATACACTCGGGTTTCTGCCACCTTCGATGTTAATCAAATTAAAAGTTAATATGTTCTTGTGCTTAGCAATTAAAGTTTGGTGTTCTTGTTTGTTAATTTGAATCACATGATCAAAACAAATTGTATAACGATGAGGTAAACTCTTCAATATTGTCCCCTAATTTGCTGTCCTCTGTTGTTACCTCAGAGAATGTAAAGCTGTACAGTTATGGCGACCCCAGAAAGAAAGCATGAAAGAACCTTTAGAGTAGAGTTCAACACTTAAGGCAAGTAGACAAGCCAAAGACCTCTTAAGGATCAGGCTTGAAGAGAAGGGAGAGTTTGGGAAAAGAAAAAATAAAGAAAAGCTGGAAGAAGGACAAGCCTAATGGGAGACAAAGCCTCGCTTTATCTACAAAAGGGGGAAAAGGTTGTTTTTCAAAGTTAAAGATAAAGCCATCTGTCATATTTGGCCAAGCATCTCATGACAAGTCCTTCTGACAAGCACTTAAAGAGTTAAAGGTCAAGATGAAGTTGAATGATGGCCAAGATTAAAGGAGTCATACCTGATGTATCCTACAGAATAACTATTTTCCTTTTTTTTTTTTTAATGTTTTGTAAGCAGTTAATTTTCAAAATTATTCTGGTTTGGTCTAGTGACAAAACCTGTAACTTGATTTATGTGGGCCTTTGATGTTGTGATTGTGGTCTTGAATAAATGTACTTTATTAGCTTTTCAAGTTAAAGTGTACTAGGATGTAATGTCGTTAAGCTTAAATTCAGCATATTTCTGTTTTGGACCAGGTGGTCAGATGCCATAGGGTAGCAGACAGTGCTGTTTAGAGTAGCGTGAGGTTCTGGGGTCAAGCCAACTTCGCAGAGCCATGCCTAATGGGGAAACGGCTGCATGCACTGGGGACTGCTTAAAAACAGCTCTGGTTGTCTTGTAGGGTCAGATCTGTGGAGAAATAAGCTGTTGATAGATAGATTTTAAAGTGACTCCTGTGGGGCACACGCGTACTCCTAACTTCTGTCTGTGAAGCCTGCTGGCCTGGCACTGCTTTAGTACGTATGATCAGTTGGCCATGAATGGAATGGATAAGGCCTTCTCCCTAGTATGGGTACCTGTTGGAAATCATTCCCTGGCCCAGAGTTTCAGGTGACATTACTTCCTTAACTGAGATCATCTCCATGTGACAGCAAAAGTTTGGGCTGTGGACTTGAGGCTAGAGAAGTTTCTTATTGCTTAATTTCAATGGGTCTCTTGAAACGTAGTGGAGTCCTAGTGAGAGTTAAGTGCTGAAAGCTGCTGCTCCTACAGGGCCAGTAGTCAAGGACAGTTGTGGGAATTTGTTGCAAAGCTGTGCTGCCAGGAGGAGAAGAGCTATGTCTTGCTTGGGTTTTGTTTTGTTTTTGTTTTAAGTAACAATGCATTCTTGCTTACAGTGTTGACCTGGTTGGGGGGCGGCCTGTGAACCAGCATCAGCAGTAGTATGACTCTGTGTGATACTTGAGCCAGAAAAGTTGTCATCTAAAGGAAAATTATGTATTTTTATACAAATGCAGTATTTCTGTGGTCTTAAAATAGTTTTTTTTTTTAAAGACGGCGAGTTCAAATTTCTTCATACGTGACATCAGAGTGATATTTGGCTGCCCCTGCTATGGCCATTTGCCTTCTCTTAACAGGTGGAGTAGAACCTTGCCATTGTTCGTCCAACCCAGGTTTTTGAGGGTAGCCAGAAAGGGTGATTTGCTCCTCTTAATTCTTACACTTCTTGATGTAAATCCTTTAAAAGGTTATTACATTCTTCTTCTTGAAATAACAAATAAATGAATGCATCCATTAAGTGAACTTACTCCTTTTAATTACTTCAGAGCCCAAGTGCATTAACCTTGAGGGCTGATCTGTTAGGGTATTAAACTCCCAGTCAGCCTTTGTCTTTTAATATTGAAAGGCCAATGATTTAGGACTTGGGAAAACCTCTCCGTGCATTAACCTACACATTATATTCTCAGGAAAAGAGCTGGGAACCTGCTGTGGTCCTTAGTTTCTTTCAGAACAAAAAATAGGAAATCTAGTGAGGTAAAAATCTTTTAGTCTCCAGACTAAAAGAATGTCAGTATCAGTCTTGAAGGGAGTGGGGAGTATGTCACTTCGGGGGTGGGGGGGTTAAGATTATTTATTTATAGAGCAAGAGGAAAGAGGAGAGAAACGTTGAGGTGAAAGAGAACATCATTTGGTTGCCTCTCATGCATCCCTACCAAGGACCAAACCCGCAACCCAGGCATGTGCCCTGATGGAATCAAACTGTCAACCTTTCGCTTTGCAGGATGGCCAACCAGTTCAGCCCCACCAGTCAGGGCTAGGGGTAGTTTTTAATCATTTCTCAAGATACCTTTGAAATTAAAGAAATAGAAAAATTAGCAAGTTCAAATAGCGACAGTCCACACCTAACCCTAACCTAGCAGCTCACTTTCCAAAACTTTTACATCAAGCACTGCTCTTAAGTATGTGCTTGGCTTCCATGAGGGTGGTGGTTTTAGGAAAGGAGCTAAATTTGGACAGAATAATGTTATAAAGCCAAGAGTTCGCATGGTATTGTTGCTGACATGAGTGAAGAGAACATGGCAACCTAGCCTCTGAGATCAGACAAGGGACCAAGAGTTCCTGCTTTATGCTTACAAATATTGAAATTCTCAGGTTAAAGGCAGCCCCAAATTCACTTCTTTGCTGAGTGCTGTGTTAGGTGTCATGGTTGGTAAGGCTTTCCAGTCCAGGGGTCTTTAGAAATGGTCTGTTACTTCTTGAGAGCATGCTCTTACAGTCTCTGCATGGCTGTAATATACTTTGGATACAGTGGTGTCCTGAGGATTGCTTGATTCTGTCTTGATATCCACAAGTGGCTTAGTTACCAGTCCTCCCTGTGCAGTATAAGGAAGACAACTACATTAAATAGTAGTGTTAGATATGTCTGAGAAAAGTAGCAAAATTGAGGTTAATGCTTCCATCTCTTGTATATTCTGCTTGCTCACACAAGAACTATTGGCATTTTCTTTTTCTTCATTGAAATAAGATAAACAGTTTTGCTTTTATTTTAAGAAATTTTTGTTTCAACATACAACATAGAACTGGCACTTGTTTTTCTTTTTGCCTTGTTTTGTAAAGTTCTTAAAACTCAGGGAAATTTTTTTGACAGGATTACTTGGTAGTTCAGCTATAACATCTTATTTCAATAACAACTTTACAGTATGTATTCACATGTGTTTTTAAATGTGTGTCTTGGGAATTCAAAAGTGAAGTGTTTATAGCTGAATCAGCCAGTTAGTAAGTGGGGTCTGGTAGATTTTTCTAGAATAATATCAAGAGCTTCGTATTATTGTGACTTGTTTAAGATGTACCAATTGAACTTTCATTCATCATCAAAGTTTGCAAAACTTCCCAAGCCCCTTAACATTTAGCACATTTGAAGATGTTCGTGACGCCGAAGATGCTTTACATAATTTGGACAGAAAATGGATTTGTGGTCGCCAAATTGAAATACAGTTTGCACAGGGGGATCGGAAAAGTAAGTACCTTTATGCCTAATGTGTGTGTAATACATCATTGGAGAAGATAAAGTATCTTGACTGCTTTATTTCATCATATTTTTAGATGTATTACAAAGTTTGGGGCTAGACATAAGGTAGTATGAGAGCAGAACACCTGAAATATGTTTGGACTCTTACGTGCATTGATGCTATCAGCTGTGGCATATTTAATAAACTGGGGGTGGAATTGAAAGGGATAAAATTTTAGGCCTCTTGAGCCATTTTTCTTCCTCAAGGTATAATTGGGTAGTTGTGTGGGTGCATGGCTATAAATTAGAGTGGGAAAGGCCAGCTATATAGATTAAACCTAGAATAGGTGTTATATTAGTGATTTTTATTAGTGTGCAGGCATATACCAGATTTTAACCGTGCTAATGAGGCAGGAGTACAGGCTTTGAAGTCAGATAGACCTGGGTTTGAATTCAGCTCAACCATTATGTAACCTTAAACAAGATACTCAAAGATAGTGAATAAAATAGCTGCTGTGGAGAGGCAAGTGCTAGTTAGCTCTCTTAGGTTTCCTTTGTTGTGATCTCAAAGTTGTATGACTGTCTTACTGCATTTTGACACACTTTGTTCATAGGCCACCAGTAAGTATTTTGTCATGGTTAATTATATTCTTAGAGAATGGAAATTGTGGTGTGATAACTTCAAAATAGCATCTGGTTCAAAAGTCATTCATATTTTAATTTGAAATTTAAAAAATATGTTAATGGTATATTTTCCTAATGTCCAAGTCATGGCATATTTTTAGACAGCAAGCCAAATGGTGAGAAGTCTTTGGTGGGGGGAAAGTAATTGGGGAGAAATTTGAGAATATCATTTTTAACATAAAACATCTGATAGACTTCTTTGAAAATAAATACAACAGTTTTCAAGGTTAATGTTCAAGTCAACTGTGACACAGATTGGGGATATAAGTAAGGTAAAGGGGACACAAGAATTTTTCCTGTAATTTGACAGCTTACATACTACATTATTGATGTTTATAAGTACTTCTGTGTATTTCATAGCTCCAAATCAGATGAAAGCCAAGGAAGGGAGGAATGTGTACAGCTCTTCACGCTACGATGATTATGACAGATACAGACGTTCCAGAAGCCGAAGTTATGAAAGAAGGAGATCAAGAAGTCGGTCCTTTGATTACAACTATAGAAGATCTTATAGTCCTAGAAAGTAAGTGTGATACAGCAGTGATCTGTCAAGAAAGCTTTATGTTTGTTAGGGTTTTTTTTTACCTTTTTGTATACTTCTAGTTATATACATTGTATGCTTCATTGAGACTAAAAATATTTTAGTGTTTTAAAAGTTTTATGAACACTTTTTAAATTAGAAACTTTAAAAGATTGTAAACAGACGTTTGTCATTGTTTGCTTTTTCTGGTGTACTTTTTAGCAGTAGACCGACTGGAAGACCACGGCGTAGCAGAAGCCATTCCGACAATGATAGGTAAATAATTTTGCTTTGAAAGAGACTTAATATATTTTTCAATTTCAGAGTGAACTTTTGCTCTAAAAATAATAAATTTGATAAATATAGAATCTAATTTTTACTCTAATTGTATCTCTCCTCTGTTTTGAAAGATTCAAACACCGAAATCGATCTTTTTCAAGATCTAAATCCAATTCAAGATCACGGTCCAAGTCCCAGCCCAAGAAAGAAATGAAGGCTAAATCACGTTCTAGGTCTGCATCTCACACCAAAACTAGAGGCACCTCTAAAACAGATTCCAAAACACATTATAAGTCTGGCTCAAGATATGAAAAGGAATCAAGGAAAAAAGAACCACCTAGATCCAAATCTCAGTCAAGATCACAGTCTAGGTCTAGGTCAAAATCTAGATCAAGGTCTTGGACTAGTCCCAAGTCCAGTGGCCACTGATAGTATAAACCATGATATTTTTAGGCATGTATCATTCATTTACTCGTAGTTTGGTTTACTTAAATTATCAGGAGTACAATGTTGCAATGATGCTTACAAAACACTTGTCAGTTTTCCCTGTACCAGGCAATGGTTATAATAATTAAAATGATATGCTGTTGAGAAGCCACTCTTAAGAGTCCAGTTTGTTTAATGTTATGGGCAGCTACCAATTTGTGGTGTCTCTGTATATTTTTGTAAAGATTCTCATTTTTTATGCTTGAAGTATTGGTGAAAAGATGTTGGTTGACCATAATTTGCAACATTGTCTTATTAAAAATAAACTTTCATATCCATATTTGATAGGCCTGTTAACCTAGAAATGTAGCTTGCTAATAAGATAGAATGATACAAAAGTGAAGTTGTAGCCACAGTACACTTGAGTGATCAGATACATTTAGGTTCAGGGTGGACCTTTTGTCTTGTCAAGATGTCTAGGCCCATGATAACAGCTAATTTACGACAGTGTGGAACAGTTCTTTTGTTAGCCCCACTGTCGTTGGAGTGATGCAGCTGGATTCAGTAGCAGTGCCAGGGAGATTTGAGTTTCTGACTGAAACATGGAGCCTTCACTGCTTTTTTTCTGGTTTCTATGACGATTTGGAACATACATCAGAAAAACTCACCTTAAAATTTGAGTAGGTCATTGATGACAAGTAATTTTGAGGTGAAAAGGATGCTCTTATGTAGTTACTCTAAACTTTTAGGAACATTGTTAACCATAGTAGCTTAGTTTTCTTGGCTGCTGTTAAAAGCAAGTAAATGGTTTCAGAGTAAGTTTCTGTGTGTGCACAGTGTAAAAGAACTGAATTTTGATGCTTATTGCACTCGGGGTGTGTGCGTTTGCATCAAAACCTGCCCGCCCTCTGCACGACGGAGGCTCGTTCTTCACATGCGGTGTGTGTGGCGTGAGGCAGGTTGGAGGATAGCACTCCCATTTTAGGTGACTCTGCGGTGCCATGAGGTTTAAAATAAGCTCAGTAAAAGAGCTGACTTTAAGTGCAAGTCACGTCCGAGTTTTTGGTTATCAAGGGTAGTACCTGACTAAAACAAAATAATTCCCTTCACCAAATATAATTTCTAGCATTTCTCTGAGAGATCATTTTGGAGACAATAAAAGTTACTTGACATGTCCAGTCTCATTTCAGAATAAAAGCTAGCATCTTTAAAATTTTTGGATTGCTTGCTTGCCAGGTTATCAGTAAGAGATACGGGGAAATGGCTCCTTTTAGAGGAGTGCTTTTTTTTCCCCTTCAGTTTTGGTTTAAGTAATCTAGGCCTTGCCTGTAAAGAACAAAAGATGGTTTCTAAAGACTGTTCGTGGAATGTGTTGATTCTAGAACCTTTGTATATTTGATAGTATTTCTAACTTTCATTTCTTTACTGTTTTGCAGTTAATGTTCATGTTCTGCTATGCAATCATTTATATGCACGTTTCTTTTAATTTTTTAGATTTTCCTGGATGTATAGTTTAAACAACAAAAAGTCTATTTAAAACTGTAGCAGTAGTTTGCAGTTCTAGCAAAGAGGAAAGTTGTGGGGTTAAACTTTGTATTTTCTTTCTTATAGAAGCTTCTAAAAAGGTATTTTTATATGTTCTTTTTAACTAATATTGTGTACAACCTTTAAAACATCAATGTTTGGATCAAAATAAGACCCAGCTTATTTTCTGCTTGCTGTAAATTAAGCAAACATGCTATAATAAAAACAAAATGAAGGAAATAATGATTAACTGGAATTATTATAGTTTTTAATGAGATTCTAAAATAACAATAGAAACAAACCTTTTTAGATTTAGGAATAGTTTTAATCGGTGTTGCAGTAGGCACAACTAACTCTTACTTTGGAAGTGAAAGAGCTTGCCAGTAAGGTACATCTTTTACATGGTACTTAAAAATTCCTTGTGTGATATGAAAGCCCCTTGGGTTAAATTACTTAGAGGTTATTGGTAATGTAAAGGTATGTATTAAAATGAAATTTGGGCCAGCTAATTATAAGTTTATATTTTCAGTGTTGGATAGGCCAATAATTCTGCTATTCCCCATCCTAAACAAGACATGTTAGGCTTATGTTTATGGCATGGTTTAAATGCTTTTGCATTGAATGTGCTGAGCAGTTAATAAGTGGTAACCATTTTGTGGTTTGAATTCTAGCTACTATACAGTGACAACAATTACAGCTGGTAGTTACTGAGTATTTAGGATGTGCCAGACACCATTCTAAAAGCTTTATGTGTTAGTTCCATTTACTCTTCAAAACCTTATGAGAAAGATACTTTTATTTTCCCCATATCACAGATAAGGAAATTGAGTGACAAAAGGCTGTAAAAGGCAGGTCTAGGATCTGAGCCTAGGCCTGGTCCTTTAGTGAGTTTTTTTTTAATGGACTACAATTTGAGTGAAGTCGATTGGAGAGATTGTTCTCAGTCTCTATAGAATTAAAAGGCCTTCTTTTTTGTTTCTTTTTTCTTTTTTAACTTGTGTCACTTACTTTTACACTTGACTATGTTATTTCTAAAGTGACAGACGTAACAACTTCAAAAGGACTGTTTTACATTTGATCCTGTGATAGTTAGGATCCTGCTGATACCGATGAGGATCCTTACACAGTGCTTTAATTTGGGGTTACATACTTAGTTTCACAGTTATTGAGAACCTACTGTGTGTCTGGCACTGTGCTCAGTATGTTAGAATAGAACATCAAGTCTCAAGTGAGGGCTGACGCTTCACCTCTCTTTTTTTTTTAACCAAGTAAGCAAGAAGAAAAATGACAGATAATGCTTCATTGAGAAAGGAAAGGTGCTACATAGAATATGAGCTGTTAAGTTACAACCCAGGGAATAGACCTGGGAAGTATTGTGCTATTCTCTTGAAAATTTGGCCCAGTAAGCTGCTACATCCAGTTCAACTAACAAAATCCTGTATACCACAGAGAAGAATAAAGAAAACCAAACTGACAAACATCCTTCTTTTATTTAAGACCAAACTGCAGCTGGAATACCCAGTACAGTTCTGCTTACTACACTTCAAGAAAGATCTGAGAAAGCGGAAAAAGAACCAAAGAAGGGCAGTTCAAGCGACCAAAGGGTGGGTGGAAGGTGCTGCAGTATGAATACTGTGTGAATATTCTGACTCTGGTCTGAAAAGATAAAAGAATGTTATTGAAACTACATGGAATAATTGAAGTCCCTTCAAGTATGAAAGTAAGCATTTTAGGACAAATAAAAGGAAATTCAGCTTTGTACTTGTGGAAACTAATCCCTAAATTTGAATAGGTTTATATTGATTCATGGATAACAGGTCCATAATAAATTACTGGAAACTAGGATGTCTGAATATCAAGGAAGACAGCCATAGTCTCTTTAACAGTGCCTCTATTGGTCTGTCTCAAACTGAATTGGGTGAGAAAAGGTATGGTCCAGTATAAACTTTTTCTTGGTTATCTCTGAAAGTCAGTTACATTTTTGCTACTGGCAGATCTTGCCTTTGTTTATTCCAGTGCCACTGTTTTCTGCTTAATGGTTTGCTTTGTTGGTATCTGAGTTTATTTACCTGTATGCCATGTGCGGTTTACAGCTTCCTTCCACACTCATTCCCAGGTAAATTCCAATTATGATACTTGACATCCAGCTAAGAGGTTCCATCTCTTCTTACCTCTTTCCTAGTCAGTATATTCAGCAAACATTTACTGAGCCCTTACTGTGAGCAAAAATTGTACTGGGTAATTGGGGGGAAATAGATTTAAAATTCACTTATTCAATAAATGTCTACTGAGCACAATCTAGTGAATAACATTACAGTATTGCCTCATTGTTTTGTTTGAGGTGTATTGTTTGTGACAATATTTTACACCATTCATATCCAATGTAATTATAAAACCCAATATACTATCAAAGATAAGTAATTTTTGTGGTTACCTGCCATTTAAAAGTATCTGATATTTATTTGTTTGCATCCCATTAATACAAATAATGAAAAAATGTTTAATCTGTAATAAACTGATTTATTGTGCAGTGACTGTAATATACTAGAATTATATTAAATTGTTAACTCTGCCTCCTCAAACACATTAGGAAACAATCCCCCGAAAGTATTTCATTTTGCATTAGATATGAAGAACACTGGGTGCTATAGATTAGATTATTTTGAGGCAGACAGAGAGCTGTTATCCCAACTGATTTAGTATGTTCT
>VMDR010024309.1:0-15108 GCA_007922815.1 Macrotus californicus | reverse complement strand
GAATTGTGAGAGGTTTTTCTTCCATATTTTTTCTTAACTGTACTTTAAAAAACTCCTAAAAAGGGTATATTATATTTACATAGGGAAAAAAATAGTAAATGTCTCCCTTCAAGCTAAAAAACCCAAACAACAAGAATAAAACCCCACCAAAGCCTCAAGTACACCAGAAGAAAAAGCAAAACAAAATTTGACCATTTCCTAATTGATAGCATCTACCTATTTATAGATCAAATATGTTTGTGTGTGTAAATATAAATTTGTGTGTCTATATTCTACATCTACATCTACAGTATCTACATTTGAGGAAGTAATCAGAATGACAAGTAGGAAAGAGAAATAAAAGAAGAAAGAATCAGCAATGCTCATTTAAGAGAGCTTTGTCTGCTCTTGATGGTAGAGCTTGGAGTCCCAGTCCAACACTACCAAATGCCATGACAATTACCTCTCTTGCTGCAATCCATGCTCATGCAGTAGCATTCTAATCCCAATTTAGTTTTTTTATTTTTTAATTATTTTTTATTTTTTCCTTTTATTGACTTTTCAATTTAGTTTTTTTAAAAAATGGATCACCTTATAGAAAAAAGTTATGTTGACTGAAGAATATATTTGCTTTGTTCTAAAGTTATCTGTCTCATAAATTAACAAATTGGAAGTTTGGTTAATGTAAGTAATTTGCAAAAGTACTGGGTTACTGTAAGAATTTTTAAAAAACAGCTTGGCGGGTAGGTGCAGAGATCTACTGTCTTGTGACTGCCAAGACAGCCTTGTGGGCAGCTCCTGTACAACAGCATATAAGACATGGTAGGGGTGTGAATCTCAGTAGGCCAGCAGGAGGGGAGAACCCATCAATGAATAAGCCAACAACACCAAAAACTGAATTACAATGAGAGCCCACATAAACTGTATAAAGGGCATCCCTAGAGTATCCAGCTCGATAGTTCAAGGAGACTGTGCCATTGAGACCCACAGAATCCTACCACAGAGGGCCACCCAATTAAGACAGGGAGTCAAAACAGATCAATCTAACAAGCAGAAACGAACAAAAAGAGCCATCTGAAATGGGGAGACAAATAATCCCCAATCGAAAGGAAAGGAGGAATCCCCAGAAGGAATCCCCAGAAGGAAATTAAATTGAGGCAATCACTTGATCAGGTATAGAGTTCAAAGTAATGGTTATAAGGATGCTAAGGAAACTCTGTGAGAACTACAGGGAACTTAGTGGGAATTACATCAGCATGAAAAAGGACATAGTAACTATGAATAAGAACCAGAAGGAATTGAAAAATACAATATCTGAAATGAAGAATACCCTAGAAGGAATTAAAAGCAGACTAGATGAAGCAGATGATCAAATCAGTGAGTTGGAAGACAAAGTAGAAAAAAATATGCAGTCAGAGCAACAAAACAAAAACAGACTCAAAAAGAATGAAGCTAGTTTAAGGGATATGCAGGAAAACATGAAATATAACAATATTTTTATCATAGGGATTCCAGAAGGAGAAGAAAAGAAGCAAAGGATAGAAAACTTGCTTGAAAAAATAATGACAGAAAACCTCCCTAACTTGGTGAGGGAAAAAGTTATGCAAGTCCAGGAAGCACAGAGGGCTCCAGTCAACATGAACCCAAAGAGGCCCACTCTAGGACACATCATAAATAAAAGGGCAAAATTTAAAGACAGAGAATCTTAAAGGCAGCAAGGGAGAAACTGCTAGTAATATATAAGTAGCTCCAATAAGGCTATCAGCTGATTTCTCAACAGAAACACTATATAAGCCTGAAGGGAATGGCATGAAGTATTCCAAGTAATGAAGAGCAAAGACCTGCAATCAAGGCTATGCTACCCAGCAAGGCTCTCACTTAAAATGGAAGGCAAAATAAGGAGCGTCCCAGACAAAACATATCAAAACAAATTGAAATCATATCAAGCATTTTCTCAGACTGCAATGGCTTGAAACTAGAAATCACCCTCAAGGAAAAAGTTCAAAAACATGGAGACTGAAAAACATGTTATTAAATAATGGATGGGTTAACAATGAGATCAAGGAAGAAATCAAGAAGTACCTGGAAACAAATAAAAATGAACAGACAACAACAACTCAAAACTTATGGGACACAGTGAAGGCAGTCCTGAGAGGAAAATTCATAGTAATATGGTGTTGGGAGCTGACCAACAGCCGACCCTTGACATAGTCAGGACGGATGAGGCGTGACTGCATGGCAGAAGCAGCCATGGCTGGATCTCCTGGTCATCCCTCCCTGCATGCCTGCTGTTATTGATAGTTGGGGGTAGAATTTTCTGGTGTTTGTATTTTACTGCTAAAAACCTGCACAATTCCCCTGATGCTGCTCAAAAGGATTTCTTAATTGTAGAACAAAAGCCCCTGACCACTCCACTGCTTCCCACCTCATTTGGAAGGTTAATATTAAATCTTAGGCAGACCAGATGCCAAAGAAATGGAGGAAAATAAAAGTTCCCCTGATGGGCCAGTACCCCCTAGAATTCTTAGGACTATTACCCCTTCTATTATGATTTAAGTACATGGGAACAAAAATAAAAAAATGGGAGTATGTACAAATGATGTAGATGCCTCTAGGCAGAAAAGTTAACTATTCACCGAGGCAGATAAATCTTAAAGACTTCAAATACCCTATAGAAAAGGTTGCTTTATCTACTGAATTTCTTGTAACCTGTACTGGCTCATTAAACCCTGGCAAATGTTCTGTTTTTGGCCCAGACTTAACATTCTGTATGTCTGATCCTCATTGAATGTTTCAATAGCCTTTTTGGTTAGAATGATTTTTATTTAGAATAGTTATGGTGACAGTTTCTGGTATTGCATTATGCTATCTAATGATTTATCTTGTAATCACATTACATATCAGTTCCTTGATTTATCCCTATAAAAATAAAATTCCTGAGCTTAAAGTGGGGCAGTCAAGATCAAAAGGTCTGACTGTTCTCCTGCACCTCACCCTGGTGTCAGTCTCCTTTTCTTCACCAAGCCATTCCTCCTTCGGGGACCCTGAGACCCACCCAGGCTGGACTCCGGCAGGTGGCGCCCGAACAGGGACCCGAAGGTAAGCTTTCCTCAGTTTTTGGGATGGTTAGGACCCCACCATAGGGTTTCATGAGCCCCCTCATGAGGAATCGAGATTAAGAGTTTGGTGGGAGGGTAATTCAGAACTGTTGAGAAGTCATGGGCCATACTGAGTCTAAAGAAAGAAGACTTTTTATTGAGGTTATTTAGCATATGCTTAGTAAGAAAGGTTTAAAAATCCCTGCTCAACAAATAGGTAGATTTTTGCATTTTGTGCAGGAATGTTGCCCCTGGTTTCCAGATGAAGGAATTGTTAATTTAGGAACCTGGCATAAAATAGGTGATGAAATTAGAAGGTATTATACTAATCATGGGCCTGAAAACCCCTTTACTGTCCCCTGCAGGGTCTAAAGTTAATTTAGCAAAAACATCAGGGGACAATGAGCAACTTTCCCCTGCAGATGAGGCAGATCTTGAGGAGGCAGCAGCTAGGTATCACGGGGACAATTGGACTTTCCCTGTGTCCTATACGTCTCCAACCTCAAATCCTAAACATTTTGAGGTGACAGGGCCTCCACAGAAGAATTATCATATGTCTATGCCGCCTCCATGGCCCCCTCCAAAAGGCCATCCTCTTGTGCCGGCACCTCCACCACCCTTAGCCTCTGTGTCGTGTCTGCAAAGAGCCATTAAGGAGGCTGAAAAGGCAGGTGATATTGATATGGCTTTGTGTTTCCCTGTAATTTATGATGAGGATGATTTTCCTGAATATGAGCCCTTGCCTTATAAATTGTTGAAAAAGTTAAAAACAGCATGCACTGATTATGGCCCATTAGCACATTATACCTTGACCTTAGTTGATTCATTAGGCTCTAAGTGGATGATTCCTTATGATTGGACCCAAGTAGCCAAGTCCTGCCTCTCAGGAGGAAATTTCTTATTGTGGAAAACTGAATATGATGATCTTGCCAAATAACAAGCTGCTATAAATAAAAGGTCTAAGAATGACAATGATATTACTCTCCCCATGCTTCTGGGGGAAGGAGACTATGTGGCTGCCTCCGACCAACCACTGTCAATAACAGCAGGCATGCAGGGAGGGATGACCAGGAGACCCAGCCATGGCTGCTTTTGCCATGCAGTCACGCCTCACCTGTCCTGACTGTGTCAAGGGTCGGCTGTTGGTCAGCTCCCGACAATATGGGCCTACCTAAAAAGATAGAAAAATCTCAAACAAACAACCTAATCCTATATCTGAAAGAACTAGAGGAACAAAAACAAACAAAGCTCAGAGTGAGTAGAAGGAAGGAATTGATGAAAATCAGAGCAGAATTAAATGACAAAGAGACTAAAAAAACAATTCAAAGGATCAACGAGTCTATGAGCCGTTTCTTTGAAAAGGTAAACAAAATCGATCAACCTTTAACCAGACTCATCAAGAAAAAAAGAGAGGACCCAAATAAACAAAATTGAACGGAAAGAGGAAAAGTAACAGCTGATACCACAGATACACGGAGGATTGTAAGAAATCACTGTGAACAACTGTATGCGAAGAAATTGGACAACCTGGGCAAAATGACCAAATTTCTAGGAACACACAACCCTCCAAAACTGAACCAAGAAGCAGCGGAAAGCCTGAGCAGACGGATAACTGGTGAAACTGAGGCAGTGACCGAAGAACTCTTGGCACACACAAGCCCTGGACTGGACGGCTTCACGGGAGGGTTTTAGCAAAGCATTCAAAGAGCGAACTCCCATTCTTCTCAGACCACTCCAAAGATTCAGGAAGATGAAAGACTCCCAAACTCTTTTTACAAGGCCTCAATTATCCTAATTCCAAAACCAGGGAAAGACACAACAAAGGAGGAAAATTACAGGCCAGTATCTCTCGTGAACATAGACGTTAAAGTCCTCAATAAGACACTGGCAATCCACATCCAGCAATACATTAAAAAGATCACACACCACGATCAAGTGGGATGCATCCCAGGGATGCAAGGATGGTACAATATTCGCAAATCAATGAACATAATACATCACAGAAACAAAATGAAGGACAAAAACTGCATGACTATGTCAATACATGCTGAAAAAGCATTTGATAAAATCCAGCACCCACTTATGATAAAAACATTCAGCAAAGTGGGAGTATAGGGAGCATACCTCAACATAATAAAGGCCATATACAAGAAACCTACTGTCAACATCATAGTCAAAGGGCAAAAACTAAGTTTTTCCCTTAACATCAGGAACAAGACAAGAATGTGCATTTTTACCACTCTTATTTAACGTAGTACTAGAAGTTCTAGTCACACCGATCAGACAAGAAAAAGAAATAAAGGGCATCCGTATTGGGAAGGAGGAGGTAAAACTGTCATTATATGCAGATGACATGATAGTGTACATAGAAAATCCTATAGTCTGCACCAGAAAAACCTACTTGACCTAATAAGTGAATTTGGCAAAGTAGAGGGATACAAAGTCAATAATCAGAAATTGATGGCATTTTTGTATACCAACAATGAACTATCAGAATGAGAAACTAAGGGAAAAATCCCATTTACCATAGCAACAAGAAAAATAAAGTACCTAGGAATAAATTTAACCAAGGAGGTAAAAGACCTATACTCAGACAACTGTATAACACTGAAAAAAGAAACCAAGGAAGACACAAATAAATGGAGGCATATACCCTGTTCATAGATCAGAAGAATTAACATCATTAAGATGTCCATACTACCCAAAGCAATCTATGGATTCAGTGCAATCCCTATTAAAATACCAATGGCCTATTTCAACGATCTAGAACAAATACTCCAAAAGTCTATATGGAACCAAAGGAGACCCCAAATAGCCTCAGCAACTTTAAGAAAGAAGAATAAAGTTGGAGGAATCACAATGCTTGATATAAAACTATACTACAAGGCCACTATAATCAAAAGAGCCTGGCACTGGCATAAGAACAGACACATAGACCAATGGAAGAGAATAGATTACCCAGAAATAAACCCATGTCTCTATGGTCAATTGATATTTGGCAAAGGGGGTATAAGCATACAATAGAGTAAAAATAGTCTCTTCAATAAATGGTGTTGGGAGAACTTGACTGGTATGTGCAAAAAAAAAAAAAGAAACTAGACCACCAACCTACACCATACACCAGAATAAACTCAAAATGGATAAAAGACTTAAACAGAAGTTGTGATACCATAAAAGTCCTAGTGGAAAACATAGGCAGTAAAATTTCAGATATCCCATGTGGCAATATTTTTGCCTATATATCTCCTAGGGCAAGGGAAATAAAGGAAAAAAATAAACAAATGGGACTATATTAAATTAAAAAGCTTCTGTACAGCTAAAGAAACCAGCATCAAAATGAAATGGGAACCGACTGTACAGGAGAACATATTTTCCAATTATACCTCAGACAAGGGTTTGATCTCCAAAATATATAAAGAACTCAGATGACTCAATGCCAGAAGACAAACAATCTAATTAAAAAATGGGCAAAGGGACATACAGATGGCCCATAGACATATGAAAAGTTGCACAACACCACTAGCCATCGGAGAGATACAAATTAAAACTACAGTGAGATATCACCTCACACTGGTCAGAATGGCCATCATAAATAAATCAACAAACAAGCGCTGGTGAGTATGTGGAGAAAAGGGAACCCTAGTGCACTGTTGGTGGGAATGCAGACTAGTGCAGCTACTGTGGAAAACAGCATGGAATTTCCTCAAAAATTAAAAATGGAACTGCCTTTTGACCCAGTGATTTCACTGCTGAGTATATACCCTAAGAATCCCGAAACACTAGTTCAAAAGAACTTATGTACTCTCATGTTCACAGTAGCTCTATTTATAATAGCCAAGTTTTGGAAACAGTCTAAGTGCCCATCAGCAGACGAGTGGATCAAAAACCTGTGGTACATTTACACAATGGAATACTAGGTAGCAGAAAGAAAGAATGAACTCCTATCCTTTGTAATAGCGTAGATGGAACTGGACACTATTATGCTAATAGTGAAATAAGCCAGGTGGTGAAAGACAAATACTATATGATCTCACTTATAAGAGAAATCTAATGAACAAAATAAACTAATGAGAAAAATAGAACCACAAGCATGGAAACATGCAACAGACTGACAGCAGCCAGAGGGGGTAGGGGAGGGGGATAGCAGTGGAAAGAAGGAGAAGGGATTAGTCAAAGAACATATATGAATGACACATGAACATGGACAATGGTGTGTGGATTGACTGTAGGAGTGGGGGTGGGCTGAGCGGAGGAGGGCAGAGGGAGAAACTGTAATAGGATAACGGTAAAAAAAGAATTTTTAAGAGATAAATTAGATTTCTTACCTTGGACAGCTAAGGACCAAATGATGGAACCTGCTGATTTCATTAAGGTAATTACAAGCTGCAAAATCTTATGACAGTCAACCACTGGACTTCCCTAAGAAGCAATCTTAGATTTCAATGTCTGACCTTTAGCATGAAATAAATACAAGGCAGGTGTGTTTTGGAGACTTTGTCATAACACATATCCACACTATGAACAGTGGGGATGGTTTTAGCTATGACCCAGCATATCTGGACCTGGAATTGTAGATGAATTGAACACTAGAGAAAGTAAGTCCGTTATCCAAAATTGCAGTTGATATCAGCTCAAACTTGAAATTATAATTGGTGCCTCCTAGTCCAGCATATGAAACTGTCTTATACAGTCCTTATGAAATTGTGTCACAGGTGTATAATGCATATATCCATGACTGAATTGCCCTTCCTTGTTTTAATAAGCACTTATTGAATAACTAATATGTTCAGAGCACTCGGCTGGGTTGATTTTCTTCAAATCTGCTCTATATGTTTTATAATATGAGTAAATGTTTAACATTGAAAGTAGAGTGGAGGAAAATGTGGCTACTTACTAAAAATCTAACACTTGGCAGACACTATTCTAGATGTACTATATCTTACTTCATTTATTATTTACTAAAACATTAGGATATGTACCATTTAATTCTCTAATAATATCATAAATGGATGCACTTTATCCCACCAGGTCATATTCAAGATTATCATTAAATAAAAATTATAAATACTGAAAAACATTTATGAATCATATATTTTTATATAGCACTGAAGTACCACTATAACTGAAAAATTTTGGAGTAATGGGTTATAAATGGTCACTCAGAATGGAGACTGGAGGCAATCACAGTTTTCCTTTATGATGAGTCAACAGTTAATACTCCCAACAGAAGAGTTTTTTCTTCTCTTGTTATGCACTTAAGTATTCTCTTAAAACAGAAAAAAAGAGAAAGAAAAAAGAAAGAAAGCTCACAAAAGACCACATATTATATGATTTCATATATAGGAAATGTCCAAATAGGAATGACTGCTAAATAATTATGAGTTTTTTGGTAGGAAGGTGATGAATGTTTTATAATTAATTAGGGCAATGGTTAGGAAACTCTGTAAATATACTAAAAACCACTGAATTGTACACTTTAATTATTGTGTGGCAGGTGAATATATCTCAGTAAAGCTGTAATTTTTAAAAGTTCTGTTTTGCTAATTACATAATCCCTTCAGATTGACCCTGTGAGACACCCTCTTGATAGCACTAGAGAGTTTTAGCATTAATGAGCCGTAATTTCAAAAGGCAATAGGTAATATAAAAATGAATTCAGTGCAGGAGGAAGGAACTTAGAGAGACCATGGAGAGTGACAGATAAATACTCTGGGAATAATTCATGCACATCATAAAGTAAATCACTGATCTAATTCTTTATGAAAGAATACCACTGAGAAAATTCTGGCCCCCTTCATGATTCTGTTGCCTGCCTTTGACCAGCTCAACCACTCTGTACTTCATTCATGAAAAAAGCACACTGTTGCCCGTTTGTTTAATTTCTAACCTTTCATTTTTGGCTCTGAAGTAACACATATACTTCAATATTACTTGTAGGTACCCTTTCTTCATTTCTCTTCTACATGGTTTTATAAATTTTCTAGGACAGCCTCCCCTCTGTACACTTGAAAAAACAGTACCTACACACCCCAGAGAGCCCATTTCCACAAGAAGAAAAGAGGTAGTTCAGATGAAAACCTTGGGTGAGGACAGATACAAGAATACTTTTATTGTTCCCTTAAACATTAGATTCCTGGAGGCACCAGGAAATTTCCTAGTAAAATTACCTAGGCAATATTAAATCTTTAGATTGTCTGGACATCCCCTTAAGAAATCCTTGCTTTGCCTTCCAGGGAGATTCCCAGGGAAGGCCTTACCTGACAAACTGCAGTGGAGCTCCACAGGCTAAGGAGGGTTTTGCCACCGGACTCCCAGCCCCTCACCTCATTTGTTGTGGGCAGGGAATGCTGCCTGGCTCTCCCTTCCTGGGCTTGCCCATCCTGCTAATTTTAGGCTGCTTCCTCATGCGGCTGCCGTGGGTATCAGAGCATGTGCCTGCCCTCCGAGAAGCTATTTTCTCCTATGAGTCTCACTTGTTTGTTTCCAATTTCTCTCTTCTCTGTGCCCACCCCTCTCCACTGCTTTGGGGTTCAGCTATTTCATAGTAAATAATAAAATATTTTTCAGAATCATGCAAACTCTAATCTACATTTATTCCTGAATCCAAGAGACCAAAATAAACTTTTTATATTAGATTTTAGTTGTACCTTCCAGTAGCCATATTTCCAAATCATGTGTATCTAACAAATATTTACCAGGATTTTACTATGGATGAGATGTTGCCTTAGTCACAAGGATACAATGATGAGCAAAGCAAACGTGTATTTCACTGAGATGGTCCTGATAACAGAGACTTATCAAATTTCCAGTGTTCAGTGTTGCGTGTCAAGACCTGAAAATATAAAAATCAGTAAGTAAGAGCCTCTGTCATCAAATATATTTCAATACATATAGAAATTCAAAGAGGCAGGGTTAATCAATAAAAAAGGACATGTGAATATTCTATTAACACAGTATTCTGCTAGGCCTCAGAGAGAATTTTTAAAAAAGTATAATACAGGTCCCTCCCTTAGAAAGATTATAATCTAAACAAGGAGCAATTACTCAATTGGCAAATATTTAATGGATCTTTACTATATATCGTAAATGTTTACAGTCTTCTCCACTGAGGGCTTCTTAATTGTCTTTTTTCCTAGAGACATTGTTTTGAAAGATTTTGTACAAAAAACATTTTCTAACAATTATTTTCCATATTTCATTACTCCAAGATAGACATTTTTGGCAACTCGAGCTTCTAATATGGAACAATTTGTATTTGTTTATTTGTGGGGAAGCAAGGGTGGAAAGACCCAAGTGCCTGAATTTGAGCGAGCGGTCTAGCGATGGAGAAGAAAGGCAATCGATTATGTTATAGTGCGGCAAGTTCTACAACAAAGAATGGAACCAAGTTTGGGGGTGGGGTTCTCTCACCTGCCACAGACAGGACAAGCCTTCATTAAGAAAGAACTGTCTGAGCTGAGACTTGAAAACTGGTGATCTCACTAGGTTGAAGAAACAACATGAAAATGTAGAAAGGTGTGAAAGAACATATTTCATAGCTTATCAAATAAAGATAAGGTGAGATTTGGAGGGTGTGGTGTGCTTGCAGAGGATGATAGGGACTTAATTATATAGGGGTGTTGAATGCCTAGATTATAAAGACATGTGATCAAATCTGCATTTTAGAAAGATCACCCCAGGGACTGTGTGGATGTACCAAAGAGCTAAGACTATAGGGAGTCCACAGCTGTGGCAAAGGTCCAGGCTGGAACTGATAAAAGCTGGAAATGAGGTAGCGGTAGGAATGATGAAGGTTTAAATAATTATGGCCAAAAGCAAAGAAATTATGCCTTCATATGTTATTGGCATAATCAAACAAATTGCTTATTAACTTAAAGGATATAAATATGCAAATGGAGCCCTGGCTGGTGTGGCTCAGTTGGTTGGAGGGTCGTCCCATAAACCGAAGAGTTGTAGGCTTGATTCACAGGGCACATACCTAGGTTGCAGGTTCAATCTCTGTTCAGGGTGTGTACAAGAGGCAACCCACTGATGTTTCTTTCTCTCTTTCTCTCTCCCTTCCCCTCTCTCTCTCTCTAAAAGCAATGAAAAAATGTCCTTGGATGAGGATTAAAGAAAAATTTTTAAAAAACCAAATGCAGTAAACAACATATATATGCTAAACAGCACCTCAAAGTTCTCCTTTATATCCCCTTGAGCATCTTTGCTACACTATGGAGCCAGAAGGATGGGAAAACCTAGAGAAGCCACTCTAGGCAGTCAAAACACAGATAATGATTATTCCTATAACAAGACACATCTGAATATATTCAACTTAAGGTTTTTTTGAGGTGGTGGAGGTGTTAATTAATTTTACTGTGGTAATTACTTCACAATATATATGTGTATCAAATCATCACATTGTACAAACTAAACTTAAACACTGTTACATATCAATGATACCTCCATAATGCTGGGAAAAAAAGACCACCACAAAATAAAGCGAGTATAGGCATACCTTGGATATATTGAAAGTTTGGTTCCAGATCACTGTAATAAAGTGAGTATTAAAATAAAGCAAGTTATTATCTTTTTGCTGATGGAGGATCTTGCCTTCAGTTTGTAAAAAATGCGACACCTGTGGAGAGCAACAAAGTGCAAAAAAAGAGGTATGCCTGTAATTATATTCTCTGATGGTGTAGTACTTAAAGAAAGATCGATGTTTTCTACACCAAGAACAATTCTAGCACTCACTACTCCACAGTATTTCTATTTTACTATTCAACACTATCAGAGCTTATGAATAGAAACAGTTTGAAAAGCTGCTTTTTGGAAGTTAGCTTCCTTTTCAAGATTGAAGAGATGAAGTTTGTTTTTTTATTGAAAGTCAACAGCTGAAAACACTTAAATCCACTTCCTAATATACCTACTTTACAAAGAGTAATTATTCCCCTTTTAAAAAAGTCAAACAGCAGCTGGAATTGCATGGCATTTTTCTTGGGCAAACATTTCTGTCATTTTAATACAGTTAAACTGCATTTTGGTAATGTGGAGGTGACAACAATAATTTGTCTTTAGGAACATTGTCCTTCCCAGTCACTACTTCTCAACTGTTCCTTCAGGCTAACACATCTTACATTGAGACTATAAGAATACATTTTCAAGCTCTAATAAAAAATCTATTCATAAAATGCTTGTTTTATTTATTTTTGGTTTCCAGCTATTTTGTGGTCCTCTGTGCTGCTTTCATAAGATTTTTAATGCTTAGTTAAGAATCTGAAATGTGTTGTCAATTTCTTTTAAAAAAGTGATAATCAAATAAGATGCATAACAAGGCAGTTTATTTCATATTATTACTTTGAAAGTTATTAATAAAGGATTCTATATATGAACATAATTATTCTGTGCCTAGATTTTATTCAAAGAAGTAGTACTGTTAATTTGACAAAAGACTTGTAGTTACAGTTAGTTTTAGTGCTGATCCTATTTAAAGTCAGCAAGACATTCTACTTAAATACACACACACACACACACACACACACACACACACACACATAATCTTGCCTTTTGACTTATGAAGGGTATAAAGGACCTGGCATAAGGAACAAAATAAAGTGAATTTCCCAGATTTCATATTTCTGACAACTAAATGAGAACTTTCCAACCTCAGATATCTTTGTAAGACCCTTCAAAATCAGTAGCAAAAGTTTGACTGTTAAACTCTAGAGTTGAAATTTCTCCTCTTTATTGCTATCTTAACTTTTTCCCTTAAAAGAAAAACACATAGACTGAAAACAGATTCATATAAATATAGATCCCACACTTCATACCATATTGTTTTGGTGATGCTTTCATTATTAGTTAGAACTTGCAGGATATTCCTCTTATTACTGCTGTAGGATAAAATTAATGTTAAAGCATAGTTTATGATACAGTTGAGTGTCTTGTTTTTAAAACCAATTTTTATTCTTTACTGACACATGCGCACACACACAAAACAGGGCGTCCTGAGCACTTTCTCTGTTCAGAAAGTATAGTAACTGGAGTAATCACACTGTAATTTCAAAGACATGAACACATCCCCACATACTGGTCAAGGGACACATTACATGTGATTTTTTCAGGCTTATGCCTGTTTCAATGCTAATTGAATTTTGAATAATTAGGGGATGAAAAGCAAATACAAAGAAGTTATAAAGAGTTATAAAAAGAGCATTTTAAAAATGTTTCAGATATTCATAATATGAACATTACTACTGTTTCACACTGAGATGCTGAGAAGGAAATTGCAACTAAAATGTAAATTTGGAGCAGGAAAGGAGGTTAGTATAATTGTGAGAATGAAAGTTGAGAAGGATTCTATAATAAATATTCAGAGTTGTTATTCTTTACGCTACAGATCAAATGGCATATATGATAACAGATAACATCAGGTCAGTAAACCAGCAGTGACCCAGCATTCTTGCCATTCTCTGATTCCCTAGAAACCATCCATCACAACCCTGTTAACCCTATCCCCACAGTATGTTTCAATCTCCTTTCTTCACTTTATTTCCATCACAACCACCTTGGTTTTCACCACTATCCTCTCATTTGGATTATTGAAAAGCCTGCTAAATAATCCACATCTTCCATTTTGACCCTCTTCTAATTCAGCAATCCTATCCAATTCAGCAGCAAACACATAATTGTTGCCCCTACTCCTGGCATAAAACCCTTGAATAGTACGTAGAATAAAATTCCTTACTGTGCTCTACTGGATCTGGATTCTGACTGCCTATCAGTGCCCCTGTGCTCCATCTATATTTATTTTCTTTCAGTTCCTGGAAATGCCAAGTTCTTTCTTCTCTCAAGGGCTTTGCTTTGCTCCCTCCACCTAGGGTATTTTCTTACGCCTCTCTTCACAGGGCTTGATCCTTCTCTTTGTTCTCATTTTTTTCAATGCCACTCTAAATTATTAATTTAAGCCATCTCCTACCATAAGCACAGAGACAGAGGATTAGTATACTCCAGTCATCATCTGATATTAGAAAAGAAGGTCAGATTAAGGTCTCATACACTTCTGGCCCATGTGCAGAGTAATGGTCTAAACCAGTGCTGTGGTCTCCACTGGGTAATGGTCCAGCTTTTCTTTATTCATCTTCATAGCGGGTTGGAAGCAGATTCATAGAAGGATTATGGAATAGAGGATGGTTACCATCTCCCCAGGGAAAAGGGCTTGGACCTGATGAGATGGGGGTAGGCAACAAACTCTACTGCTCTCCGTGTTATTCTTAGTTTTAACAGTGACTCCTCTTTGAGGCCTTCTCTGTCCATTCAATTTCAAGAACTTTCTCTATCATTCTCCATCTCTATCCCTTGTCTGTACCCTTAGTATTTATAAAAATTTGAAATAATTTTATTTCCCTGCCTAGTTTTTTTTTTTCTTCTAGCATTGGGAAGGCAGCACAGAGTAAGTGCTCAGTAAAGACATATTGGAGAATCTCATAAAAGATCTGCCTTGCATGCATTTCAGCCTGAAGCCATAATGGTAGCTCAAAGGCCAAGGAGAAATGACTATGGGACCCACAAGACAGGGGATGAAAAGAGCAGGACTCTTTAGTTCTTAGGGATTAAGTGAGGGACCTAAGAAAGTGAGGCCATGCAGCTGCTTGATAAAATGGGGGCTCTCACCTCAGATAGCAGGAGTGGGTAAAGTGATTAGAGGAGACTTTTCCAGTTGTCTAGTCAAGGTGAAACCCATGATTTGTGGCAACTGGTGACAAATTATTTCGGACAATACCATTCTGTCCTTTCAAAGTTAACAATAAAAGGATTAACCTTGCCACTCATCCTATTTTCCCATTGTTGGAACTAAGGTTCTTTTAAATGTTTGCTATTAGAAATAACATTACAATGAAAATCTTTGTTCATACTTTTATTTTCCTACCTCTGTTTTTATCTATCCCTCTTACTAGAATTGGGAGAGTGGCACATAGTAGGTATTCAATAACTATTTTTAAAATATATCTTGTATTTCCTTAGGAAAGAGTCCAAGAAGTAATATAATACA
>VMDR010024308.1:0-15110 GCA_007922815.1 Macrotus californicus | reverse complement strand
AGGAACACACCAAGGCACATCATAATTACATTAGCCATGATTAAAGATAAGGAGAGACTCTCAAAAGCAGTGAGAGACAAGGAGACAGTACCCTACAAAGGAGTGCCCATAAGACTGTCAGCTGATTTCTCAAAAGAAACCTTACAGGCAAGAAGGGGCTGGCAAGAAGTATTCCAAGTCATGAAAGGCAAGGACCTACATCCAAGATGACTCTAGTTATCAGCAAAGTTATCATTTAGAATGGAAGGGCAGATAAAATGCTTCCCAGATAAGGTCAAGTTCAAGGAGTTCATCATCACCAAGCCCTTATTATATGAAATATTAAAGGGACTTATCTAAGAAAAAGAAGATCAAAACTATGAACAGTAAAATGACAACAAACTCAGTTATTAACAACCACATCTAAAACAAAAACCAAAAATAAAAACAAACTAAGCAAACAACGAGAACAAAAACAGAATCACAGAAATGGAGATCACATGGAGGGTTATCAGCGGGGGAGTGGGAAGGAGAGAGAGGGGAAAAGGTACAGGGAATAGGAAGCATAAGTGGTAGGTAGAAAATAGAAAGGGGGAGGTTAAGAATAGTATAGGAAATGTAGAAGCCAAAGAAAAAGAAAGAGAAAAAAAAGATACCTTATGTTATTTTTTAATTCTAAGCCTTCAAATCCCATGTGTATTTTACATGTAAAACAATCTTAATTGGGACTAGCCACATTCCAAGTACTCAGTAGCTATTATGTGGCTAGGGGCTACCACAGCTCTAGTATCTTAGACCAGCCTCCAGGAAACATGCTGCCACCTGGTGGTTTTATCATCAAATAGCACTCCAAGCACCCACCTTGGGCCAGGACCTGTGCAGGCACACAAAGCTCTGAAGTTGTTCCCTGCCCTGGGGCTCCCTCCACCTAGTGAGAGGGAAAAAGCAGGCACAAAGACCCAACCTGTAGAGGATGTGAATCCCCAGAGAGAATGCTCTTACAATGCCCTGGGATTTGAAAACATCTGAGATGATACTCACCAGAGCTCTAGGAACAAGAGAAAGTTCTAGGAACCAGGGAGCATTTCACAGATGGGGAGATGAAGAGGTCAATGACCTGGCTGGGGTCATGAGACAAATAAGCAGCTGCCTGAAGGTGAGGAGACCTCTTTCCAGGTTACCAGAATCTCCACCTGCACCATGAAAATCGCTTTAAAAAATAATAGGATTTTTTGTTTGTTTTTACTAGTAGATACATTCAGTGATTCAAAATAAAAAAAGTACAAAAGTAAAAAGCCTTCCTCCCATCCCCACTTCCTAAATACCTTGCTCCCCTTTGATGAAGGAAGCATCACAAGCAATGCCATGACCTTGACCCAGCTATTCTACACGTGTAAGGATATCTGTAGAATAAATTTCTGAAAATATAATTATCAGGCCCAGGGATATATTTATCTATAATTTCAATAGGTAAGAAATAGATTTTTTTAAAAATAGCTTTATTTATATATATAGTCTATATACTAATAATTGAGATAGATATAGATATAGATACAGATACAGATGATACAGATACAGATATATAGATATAGATAGAGATATATAGATACAGATATAGATAGATATAGCTATAGATACAGATGATATAGATACACACATACCCAATCCAGGAAGAAAAAGACAACTTGTGCAGTGTGCTTAGCTAATGGCCTGCAGCTGCTGACTCTTTCACGTTCACCGGAACTTTGGAGCTGAGGTCACACTGTTCTTGGGGTGGCCCTACCAATGGCTGAGCAACACTTTGGTATGAGGACCTAGCAATCTCTGCCCAACATGGGATTCTCCAGCTGGCAATCTGAACCTTGTACTGATGGCTTCCTTGCCTAAACCTGCTTCCCGTCTTTTCCTTTCACAGGAAAAGTACTTCCTAAGACACTCTTTACACTCCTAACTCTACCTCAGCATCTGCTTCCTGGAGGACCCAACAGACACACAGCTTAAAAGAAAAACAGGAAAATTTATAAACGGGAATTCATGAAGGATAAACACAGAAAGATGTTCAACACCACCAGTGATGAAATATAATTAGGGGAATGAAAACTTAGGATGCAGTAAGACAGAAGTTTTTGTTGATCACATTGGCAAAGGTTTATAAATTTTACTTTTTTGTTTTATTTTTTAGAGATGGGAAGGCAGGGAGAAAGAGAAGGAGAGAAACATCCATTGGTTGCCCTCTCCATGTGCCCCAACAGGGTGCTAAACCCACAAGCCAGGCATGTGCCCCCACTGGAAATTGAACCAACAACCTTTTGGTCTGTGGCCTGTGACACAACACCCAGCTAACCAAGCCACACCGGCCAGGGCACACTGGCAAAAGTTTACAAGAAGCTGAGTAATATCTGTGTTGGCTAGTGTAGATGAAAGACTCTCCTGCGGCATGGCTGCTGCTGGACCTGCCAGCTAGATCTGGGACAGAACAGAATTGATTCACAAAATCCCATTAGAGACTGTTGGACTCCTCCGCAGTGCTCTGCAGTGTGCTGGTTTGTGCTGGTTCCTGAAATAGACTTTTGCCACTCCTTGGGAAAGCATGATTGGCAGTTTCTCATTCACCCAGGTAGATTACGCCCCAGTGTGCCTGTCCATCCTGCCCTTTCATATACAACCCCTTAGTGCCTGCCCCAAGGAGGATATCCATTGTGTATTCTTTTTGCCTCAACGTGCCTTTTGTATAAGTTCCTGTAATAAACTCTTAATTTAATGATAGAGCTGTCAACCTCTTCCTGTGATCTCTCAGCCCTGAGAAATTCCCCAATAGCTACATGTCTTGGGAATGTAAATTGTCACATGTGTGGTAATGTAAATAGCTATAGTCATTTTGGAAAACAGGCTAGAAAATTATTTTAAAAATTACATCTAATACCATCTGGCCCTGCCTGGGTAGCTCAGTTAGTTGGAGCATCATCCCATTCACCAAAAGGCTGTGGGTTTGATTTCCACTCAGTAGGTACGGGAGGCAACTGAGCGATGTTTCTCTTTCGCATTGTTTCTCTCTCTCCCTTTCTCTCTCTCTCAAATCAATAAACACATCCTTGGATAGGGATTTAAAAAATGAAAAAATTATCTGTGATACCAAGTGACTCAGGAAATTTCACTTCTTGGAAGGTACTTTAAAGAACATTTGCTAATGTATAAAATGAGGTGTGCTCCAGAACACCCATTGTAACATGGCTTGTACTTATTGAACAGTTCTGTGAACAAACAAGTGAAACCAACAACAGTATCTGCTCCTGAGGTAGTTTTGTAGAATCAGGTCATATGAGAGGTCTTTTCACTCTTTGCCAAGGATATGCATACCTTGATTTTTTTAAAACAGTTTTTTTTATTGTGGTAAAATGTGCATAACATAATATTTATCATTTTAACCACTTGTAAGTGCACAATTTAGTGACATTAAATATATTTACAATGTTTTCATGGCCTATCCATGTTGTAACATGTATCAAAATGGCATTCCTTTTTATGATTGAATAATATTCCACTGCATGTACATCGCACATTTTACTTTTTAATCCTCACCCAAGGATATGTTTTTATTGATATTAGAGAGAGAAGAAGAGACACAGAGAGAGACAGAGAGAGAGAGAGGCAACAATCAGTTGCTTCCAAACTGCACCCCAGTAGGGATTGAACCTGCAACCTAGGTGCATGCCCTGCCTGGGAATTGAACCCACATCCTTTGGTTTACAGTATGATGCTCCAACCAGCTGAGCGACCCAGCCATGGCTACATAGCATATTTCTTTAGCATATATTTTAGCATAGCATATATCCATTTGCTGATGGACTTGAGTTTTTTCACCTTCTGGTTATTGGGAATTAATCTTTATGCCCGTTGGTGTACAGATATCTGGTCGAGTTCCTGCTTTCAACACTTCTGGATATATACCTAAGAGTAGAATTGTTGGGTCATGTGGTAGTTCCGTTTAGCTTTTTGAGGAGCCATTAAACTGTTTTCCACAGCAGTTGTACTATGTTACATTACTGCCATCAATGTACAAGGTTCCAACTTCACGTATTTGTCAACACTTGTTGTTTTGTATTTTTTTTAAATTAAAACCATTGTAGTAGGTGTGAAGCGGGATGTTATTGTGGTTTTCATTCATATTTTCCTAATGGCTAATGATGTTGAGTATCTTTTCATGTGCACATACATGTATCTTCTTTGGCAAAATGTCTTTTCACATCTTTTGCCTATATTTTCAACTGGGTTGTGTTCTTGTCAGTGAGTTGTAGGGGTTCTTTATATAGTGTGCATACTAATCCCTTGTCAGATACAGTATTTGCAGATATTTTCTCCCATTCTGTAGATTGTCTTTTCACTCTCTTGATGCTGTCCTTTGATGCAAAAGTCTTACATTTTGATGAAGTCCCATTATCTATTTTTTCTCTTGTGGGTGCTTTGATATTACATCCATAAAATTATTGTCAATTCTTATGTCATGAAGATTTTCCCCAACATTTCTCCAGAGAGTTACATAGTCTTAGTGAAATGAAAAATGCAGACTTGGCTGCCTGCCGCAACAAAAGCCAAACTCGTGAGATAAGTGCTGATGCAAAAGGAAAAACGTTTATTCAGGTGCTGTGATCTGGGAGAATGGTGGACTCCTATGTCCAAGACCATCCCCCCTTTCTGCTCAAGCCCTTAGTTCTTATAAAAATACGGAGGGGAGGGCTTTTTTCTATCCAATTATCTTGCTAGATTTTGGTGCACTCTGGTCCTATCCATTTATATTTCTAGCTTTTGGTGGGTGCTCAGTGTAAGAACCTCCTGCTCCACCATCTTGGCCACTGGGGGAGACTCTCCAGTGCTCCTTGACTGTCCATGATATCAGGGTCACTGGATGGGGGAGGGCTGCAGGACCCACTGTCAGGAAGCCTGGAGATACTGCAGCCCTCAGTATGCCTCCTGATGCTGAACACAGTGCCCACACATCTCTGGGAGCCTGTTGGAGTTTACAGGGCACTGCTGGATTCTGTCCTCTGCATAGCCCCCTGTGAGGTCTGCCCCTCCAAACTGGCTAAGTAGGCCCATACTCAGCTGCTGCTAGCTGCCTATGCTCTGACTGACTTTCTACAGTTCCCCCTTTCACACTCCGGACCCTTGTAAATCTTACAATAGTAAATGGATGGAGGTCTAATCTTCTGTAGTTTCTTCCAGCTATCAAGAGGCATAGTCTTACCTATCTCTGGGTCCAGGTACTCTTACCATCTATTAAATGAAGAAGGGAGTTAAGAGGAAAGCCAACTTCCAGGCAACATGGAGGTGTAGGTAGACACACTGTGCCTCCTCGCACAACCAAAAGAAGGACAACAACAAATTTAAAAACAAAAAACAACCAGAACTGACAGAAAATCAAACTGTATGGAAGTCTTACAACCACGGAGTTAAAGAAGAAATACTCATTCAGACCGATAGGAGGGGCGGAGACAGACAGTGGGGCCGAGACGACTCAAGGCAAGGTGGCGGCTGGCAGAGCAGGTGGCCCCACATTTGCGAGCAGATAAACCAGGAGGAACAACTGGGGAGTGAGACAGACCACACAACCTAGGGTTCCAATGCGGGGAAATAAAGCCTCAAAACCTCTGATTGAAAAATACTGTGGGGGTTGAGGCAGCGGGAGAAACTCCCAGCCTCACAGGAGAGTTTGTTGGAGAGACCCACAGGGTCCTAGAATGTGCACAAGCCCACCCACCTGGGAATCAGCACAAGAAGGGCCCAATTTACTTGTGGGTAGTGGGGGAAGTGACTGAAAGCCAGCAGAGAGATGAACAAGTGACATTGTTCCCTCTCAGACTCCTCAGCCCCATACTGTGCCACCACACAACGACATGGGTTGCCCAACCTGGTGAATACCTAAGGCTCCGCCCCTTACAAGTAACACGAGTGCCAAGACAAAAAAAGAATGCCCAAATGAAAGAACAGATCAAAGCTCCAGAAAAATACAACTAAGCAATGAAGAGATAGCCCATCTATTAGATGCACAGTTCAAAACACTGGTAGTTAGGATACTTACAGAATTGGTTGAGTATGGTTGCAAAATAGAGGAAAAAGTGAAGGCTATGCCAAGTGAAATAAAGGAAAATGTACAGGGAACCAACAGTGACTGGAAGGAAACCGAGACTCAAATAACTGATTGGAGCATATGGAAGAAATAAACATTCAACCAGAACAGAATGAAGAAACAAGAATTCAAAACAATGAGGAGAGGCCTGAGGAACCTTCAGGACAAATTAAATGTTCCAACATCCGAATCATAGGAGTACCAGAAGGAGAAGGGGAAGAGCAAGAAATTGAAAACTTATTTGAACAAATAATGAAGGAGAACTTCCCCAATCTGGCAAAGGAAATAGACTTCCAGGAAATCCAGGAGGCTCAGAGAGTCCCAAAGAAGTTGGACCCAAGGAAGGACACAACAAAGTACATCATCATTACATTACCCAAGATGAAAGATAAGGAGAGAATCTTAAAAGTAGCAAGAGAAAAGGAGACAGTTACCTAAAAAGGAGTTCCCATAAGACTGTCAGCTGATTTCTCAAAAGAAACTTTACAGGTAAGAAGGGGCTGGAAAGAAGTATTCCAAGTCATGAAAGGCAAGGACCTACATCCAAGATTATGCTATCCAGCAAAGCTATCATTAAGAATGGAAGGGCAGATAAAGTGCTTTCCAGGTAAAGTCAAGTTAAAGGAACTCATTATCACCGCACCCTTATTATATGGAATGTTAAAGGGACTTATCTAAAAAAAAGAAGATAAAAAATATGAACAGTAAAATGATAACAAACTCACAACACTCAACAGCCAAACCTAAAACAAGAACAACAACAAAAACAAAGTAAGCAAACAACTAGAATAGGAACAGAATCACAGAAATGGAGATCACATGGAGAGTTATCAGCCGGGAAGAGGGAATGGGGGATGAGGTACAGGGAACAAGTAGCAAAAATGGTAGGTACAAAATAGACAGGGGGAGGTTAAGAATAGTATAGGAAATGAAGAAGCCAAAGAACTTATATGTACGACCCATGGAGATGAAATTAGGGCAGGGGTAATGCAAGTGGAAGGAGGTGTGCAGGGCAGAGAGGAATAAATGGGGGAAAATGGGACAACTGTAATAGCATTATCAATAAAATATATTTAAAAAAAGAATGGAGGGAAGCCTTGTGACCCTGGCCTGATAGCTCAGTTGGTTAGAGCATTATCCCAATATACCTAAGTTGTGGGTTCAGTCCCCTGTTAGAGCACATACAAGGATCGATCAATAACAACATAAATAAGTGGAACAAGAAATCAATTTCTGTCTCTTGTGGTCTCTCCCTCCTTTCCCCTCTCTCTCAAATTAATAAATAAAACATTAAAAACAAAAAGAATGGAGGGAAGCCTATATGTGAGAGAGAAGGATTGCTGTCTTCGAAAGGCAGCACAGCGGCCAGTAGAGAATGGCAGTACTGAAGAAGCGAAGCTGGTAGACTGCTTTCTAGTTCAAGAGGCGGTGTTGCAGATGGGCTTCCAAAGTGAGACTATGGTGCAGATAAACTATCAAGTGTTTAGTGAGGGGCCTGCCTGGTCGTGCAGGGGGAATCGTAGTAGAATCAGAAACTGGAGTGGCTATAGGATACCTGTGATTTAATCCTGACTGGGGATTTGGGTGGCACTCCCAACAGCAGGGCAAATTTACCAAGAAAGCCAGTCTGGGAAATGCAGAACAAAATAAAAAGTATAATTGTCACTTAGCTTTGGGAAGTGCTATCTCTTTCCAAAAGAGGAATTTTAAATCTCCTTTAGCAGTACAGGTCCAACTTTCCCCTGCAGTATCAACAGTAGCAACAAGATCTGAGTCCCACTTAGGCACCACCTGCTTTATCTGTGTGTGGTGGATCCAAGGCTTGATTCCCGTGAACTTCAGGGAAGAGTGTATTGTCAACAGAATGTCATAGGGACCGGTCTATTGCTTGGCCAACTACTGTTCAGGATCTTGAATCTTCCAGATCTTTAGTAAGACTCAGTGTCCCAGCTGGAACAGGCCTAATGGCTGGTGAGACCAGTAGATAGACCTGCAATGAGAAAACTTGTACAAAGTTGTTAGTGTTTGCCTTAAATGTACATATTGTTTGATTTTTGGTTCATGTTATAAATCTAAAGAGCATGTTCCTAAAACAGAAACTTGGAAAGGTCTCCTGGAAACTATTTCAAAGGGCTTAATTTAAGCCTGCTTCAAGGTGCTACCCTAATCCAGAGGAAAGCAATAGGGTGTGCAGGTCCCATTTCAAATGTGTTTCCTGACATATTTTTGCCAGGGTTTTCTTCATTGTGTGGTTCATTTTCTCAGTCTTCTCCATAGATTGGAGTCTCCAAGATGCATGTAGTTTCCTTTGTATCTGTAGTGCCTTTCCTATCTTCTGGGAGATTTCTAAAGTCAATGACCGTCCATTGTCTTTTTGAATGCTGTAAGGAAGTTTGAACCTAGGGATTATTTCTTTGAGTAGAAGTTTTGCTACTTCAGTTGCCTTCTCAGTTCTAGTGGGGTATGCTTCTATCTATATGGGAAAGGTATTTATAAAAACTAATAAAAGTTTAAAGTTTCCTTTGGTTTTAGACATCTGTGTTAAGTCAACTTGCCAGTCCTCAAAAGAATATATTATTTTATATTGTACTCCCTTTCCTGTTGGGGAATGTTGCATCTTAGGATTGTTTTTGGCACATATCTGACAGACTTGGATAATTTTCTGAATGGTCCTTTGTAAATGAGGGCCATTCAAATGTGGTCTAATGAGGTCCAGTAAAGCATCCCTTACTTAATGGGCCCCTTCATGTAGGTGTTTGAGGATAGGATACACTAGAGTTTTAGGGAGTAAGATTGTAACATGAGTGTTGATCTTCCATATAGAATTAGGGTCAGTGTTAGAGAATTCCTGTTCATGGGCCCGCTCCTCATCTCATTCTGTGTAATGGAGTTTTAATTCTGACAAGTTCAGGTGGGGAATCAAAGTCCCAAGAAGTGGCAGCCCTTGGGCAGCTTGTCTTGCTGCTTTATTGACAGTTTGTTTTCCCCGGCTTGTCTGGGAACCATTCTTCTGATGTCCTGCACGGCACATCATGGCAGTCTGGTTCAGTAGATTTACTGCCTCTAGAAATTGAAATTTTTCTTTTGCATGTAAGAGCACTCTTTCTTTCCATGTTGCCCTATGGGCATGGACTACCATGAAGGCATCTTTCTCATTTATTTATTTGTCTTTAGTCTCCACCTGAGAATGTGTTCACTGATTTTAGAGAGAGGAAGTGGTGGGGGGACAACAATGTGAGAGAGAAACATCAGTCAGCTGCTTCCTGTGTGTGCCCTGACTAGGGATCAAACCCACAACCTAAGTATGTGCCCTGACCAGGAATTGATCCCGCAACATTTCGGTGTATGGGACAACAGTCCAACCAATTGAGCCACCCATCCAGAGCATGAAGGCGTCTTTACAGTCCGTGTAGATGTTAACATTCTTTCCCTGGGATAATTCTAAGGCTCTAGTGAGGGCTATCAGTTCAGCCTTTCATGCTGAGGTTCCTACAGCAAGGGCTAGGGCTTCTGTTATCTTGTCTATGGTGACTACCGCACAGCTGACTTGTCGCTGACCATTTTCCATGAAGCGACCCCATCTGTGCATAATTCCCAGTCAGCTTCTGTCAGTGGCTGGTCCAATAGATCTGGTCTGCTGGAATATTACTTTGTCAATAATTTCTAGGCAGTCATGTTGAAGGCCTGAGCTTCCCTCTGAGTCCAGGAAGTAGGGTGGATGAGTTTAAGGTAGTGGTGGTTTGTAAGGTGACATTCGAATTGTCTAAAAAAATGGCTTGATATTTCTCCATGCACCCTGCTGTCGGCCAATGCCCTCCTTTCTGTTCTAACAGGGCTAGGACCTGGTGTGGGACAAATACTGTAGAAGGTTTCCCCAGAGTGAACTTCCCTGCTTCCTGTAAGATGTCACAGACAGCTGCTATTGCCCAGAGGCGTGGTGGCCATCCTTTTGTTGTGTGATGTAGTTTCTTTGGGAGACAGGCTATGGGTTGGTGGTATTTTCCATGGGCTGGGTTAGCACCCCAAGTCCAACTCTTTACCTTTCATGAATGTATAATTTGAAAGTCTTCTATAAATTGGGCAATTCTAGTGTCGGAGGTGAAACTAGTTTTTCCTTCAGGATGTCAAGTGCTGCCCGACAGTCTTTGATCCATTCAAGGAGTTCAGAGTCTGGTTCTTTCAAAGAATTATACAAGGGTTTAGAAAATTATACATAAGGTTTTGTGAAGGAATGCCTGTTTTTTTGTCACTGTCTGGTCACTCTAATAACTGACATTGCAGGTGAACTTTTCTTGCTTAGTTTTGTATTTGGCACTGAGTATGTAGGTCCCATATATATGAGGAAGTCAATTAACTTTTTCCCTATTGTCAATTGTACCTGGGGCCCCTGTGGGAAATAGTAATGGGTCAGGAAGTGTCTAGGCAGCCCCTCGGCCTCCTCATTATTTATCAGATTTGCCATTCTCTTCTAACATTTCTCAGCAAGGGTTTCTGTCTTTTTTCTTTTTCTTTTTGAGTTCCTGGCAGTCCTTTCTACAATGGCCTTCCCCTCTGCAATTGGCATATTGATTGGTACCTAGAGGGTCTTTCTTTTTCCTTTTGGGTCCTGCCTCTTCTTCTCGTTTCCTGTATTGTTCTAAGAGAGTGGTGACCTGCTTTAATTTCCTTTTCTCCTGGGCATGGTAAACTTTAAAGGCTATGTCCAGCTGCTGGGAGGGATTCATGCCCAATGCCCCATCAAAAACATGCCCTGGCTTGTGTGGCTGAGTGGATTGAGTGACGGCCTGCGAACCAAAGGGTTGCTGGTTCGATTCCCAGTCAGGGCACATGCCTGGGTTGCAGGCCGGGTCCCCAGTGGGGGACATGCAAGAGGCAACCACACATTGCTGTTTCTCTCCCTCTCTCCTTCCCCTCTGTCTAAAAACAAAACAAAACATTGAAGCTTCCTTCTGATATCTGGGGTACTTTGCCCAATATAAGTCATGTTTACAGTGGAGACATTTTCTGGTGCTTGTAGGTCCACATCAGTGTGCTTTTGATGGGCCTGATAGGTCCTTTCTAAAAATTCAGAAGGATCTTCATTTGGTTTCTGTATCATATTAGGGCTCTTTTGTGTAGGCACCCCTTTCTTAAGCCCTTCCAATATGCATCTTTTGTAATGTTCTAGGAACCTGGCTAGGTCCCTGCCATTTGAGTCCCAGCTGGGCTCTGTCAAGGGAATCACCACACCTGGGTTGGGGATTCCCTCTGGGGTTCCCTTGTTGGAGGAATTGAGCCTCTTCATCAGCCTTGTCTATACCTCGCTGTCTTTCATCTGCCATCAGCAGGATGTTAAGGAGAGCCTGTACATCTGCCCAGTTTGGATGGTGAGGGGCAAAAATGGAGGTGATAAAATCTGCCATTTCTGAGGATCCTGCCTACATGACAGGTTGGAATTCTTTCAATTCAGTATATTTGAAGGTGAAAATGGAGTATAGTCCCAGTAGTAGCCAGAGAGCTGGCCTTCCTTGTTTATTCCATCTATAGGGTATTGCTTCAGAGGTAATTGTCCTGCTCTGGATAGAGACTCTCCATGGACAAATTGGGGACCATGTCAGCTAACTTTGAGGGGAGACCATTCCTTTCTCATACAGGGGTGGGTCTATTTCAGGGTAATCTAGCAGAGGAGGTGGTGGCAGGGGAAATCTTCCTGCCATTAATCTGGGTTTCCTGGGTTTTGGGCCTTAAGAAGACTCATATCCTCATTTTCCTATTTTTTCCTGTGTCTTACTATTAGGGAGGCATTTTGAAGCCAATTGCCTTCTTTACATCATTAGGTTGTTTCCTTTCGTTGCCAAATCCTTATTGTGTAAAGACATAAACGTCTGGACATAAAGGATTTTCTCCCACTTCCCTGACCATTGGCAAAACAATTCCAACTATATGATGGTGTAGTAATTTAGGGAATTATTTAGGGGCTATTTTCCCTATATTCTAAAGTATACATGAGCCAAGCAGTGTTACAATAGAAAACCAACTTTTTCTTAGTCATTCAATCATAGCTGTACATGGGCCAATCTGCTAAAATTTGGCCCAGTGGACTCCCTTCAAGAGTCAAAACAGAACATACCCATACCTGATGGCAGGAAAGTACAAACCCAAAATCATAATCACAGAAACGTCACAGATAAGTGGGAACATAGAAATGAACTTAGATCCATAATTCCATTAGCCCAAACAAGCACTCAGAAGCAAGTCATAGCATCTATCTCTTGCCAACCAGTAATTCAGGTGGTCCTAACCAAACCCAAATGGCACACAGCTCAACTGGCATGAAGCTCAAATGACATGAAGCTCAAGTTTAAGGGACAGCCTGCTAACTGGTACTGCCAATGGTCCTAACTATACCAAGTGGCACAAAGCCAAAGTGACAGAAGGCCCAAGAGGCAGGAATAGAGGCAGTGTGCTGCTGGTTTTACTCATTCAGTCTTGGAGTCCATTTGCTCCCCAGAAGTTCATTTCCTTTAATTGGCTAAGCATTTCAGGTGGCTGAGCCTTGACAAGGAGTGTAAGGAAATTCCCTGAGCGAAGCTTTTGGCAGCTTCTGGGAAGTCCCCACAGTCCCAATCCTGGTCACTGTCCTGCTGTGGTCACCAAAAACGATAACTGAAAACACTGATTTGGCTGCCTGCCTCCACAAAAGTTGAACTCTTGAGATAGGTGCTGGTGCAAAAGGAAAGAGGTTTATTGAGGTGCCCTGACTTGGCATAATGGTGGACTCCTGTCTCAAATACCCTTCCCCCTTTCTGCTCAAACCTGCAGTTCTTTAGAAATAGGAAAGTGAGGGCTTCTTCTATCCAGTTATCTTGCTAGCTTTTTGATACACTTGAGCCCTGTCCATTCATCTTCCTAACTTTTGGTGTGCTCAGGCCCTATCAATTTATCTTTCTAGCTTTTGGTGGGTGTTCAGTGTAAGAACCTCCCCCTTGGCTAGTGGGAGAGACTCCCTGGTGCTCCCTGTCTACAGGATCAGGGTCAGCAGTGGTGAGGGCTGCAGGACCCCCTATCAGGAAGCCTGGAGATGCTGCAGTCCTTGGCTCACCTCCTAATGTTGGACACAGCATCTGCACATGCCGGGGAGCCAGTTGTAGTCCATGTGGTGCCCCTGAATCCTGGCATGCCCATGTCCTCTGTAAAGCCCCCTGCATAGCCCACCCCTCTGAAGTGGCCAGTTGAGCTTATTGTCCACCCTGCCACTGGCTGCCTGAACTCTGACTTCCTGTTTATGGAAACATTTGTTTAGATCTCTGATCTATTTTGAATTAATTTTTAATATGGTGTAAGGTAAGGGTATAAATTTATGATTTTCATGTAGATATTCAGTTCTTCCAGTGGTGTTTGGAGAAAATATTGTCTTTTCCCCATTGAACAGTCTTAGCACCTTGTCAAAAATCATTTGACCATGTATTAGAGGTTTATCTCTGGGCTCTATACTCTTCCATTCCAGTATTCTATATGTCTGACCTTATGCCAGTACAATAATGTTTAATTACCATAGCTTTGCAGTAAGTGTCAGAGTTGGGAAGCATGAGTCCTCCAAGTATATTGTTGTTTTTCAAAATTGTTTTTGGTTATTTGAGGCCTCTTGCAATTCTATATGAATTTTAGAATGAGTTTGTCCATTTCTGTAAAAAAGGCAATTGAAATTTTTTTTAAAGATTTTATTTACTTACTTATTTATTTACAAGGGAAGGGAAGGAGGAAGAGAGAGAGAGAAACATCAGTGTGTGGTTGCCTCTCATGCGTCCCCTACTGGGGACCTGGCTCACAACCTAGACTTGTGCCCTGACTGGGATTCGAACTGGAGACCCCTTGGTTCACAGGCCTGCACTCAATCCACTGAGCTACACCAGCCAGGGCGCAATCGAAGTTTTGATAGTAATTACGTTGGACCTATAGATAGATCACTTTGGGTAGTAATGACATCTTCATAATGTTAAGTCTTCCTATCCATGAACACAGTATGTCTTTCCACATATTTAAGTCCTTCTTTAATTTCTTTCAGCAACATTGTGCAGTTGTAGCTTGCAAGTTTTTTTAAGTGTTTGGTTAGGGTTATTACTAAATATTTCTTTTAGATGCTATTTTAATTTGAATTGCTTTCTTAATTTTCTTTGGATTTTTCATTGCTGGTACATAAAAATACAACTTATTTTTTGTTTTCATCTTTCAACTGAAACTTTAATGATTTATTAGCCATAGTAGGTTTCCTGTGAATTCCTTAAGATTTTCTATATAGGGAATCATGCCAAATGTGCACAGAGATAGTGTTATTTCTGCCTTATCTCCCCAATTTGAGTGCTTTTATTTTTTTCTTGACCAGTAGCTCAGGCTAGAACTTCTAGTACAATGTTGAATAGCAGCAGTGAAATAGGCATTCTTGCCTTGTTCCTGATCTCAGGAGAAAAACTTACAGTTTTTTACCATTGAGTATGATATTAGCTATGGACTTCTGATAAAAAATTATTATCACATTGGAAAACTTTTCCTCGATTCCAGTTTTCTGAGTTTTCATGAAAAAAAAAGTTGGATTTTGTAAAATGCCTTTTCTGCATCAGGTGTGATGACCATCTTTTTATCCCCTTTATTCTATTAACATAATGTATTACATTGATTTTCTTATGTTCAGTCATCTTTGCATTCCTGGGGTAAATCCCACTTGATTATGATGAATAACTTTTAATATGCTGTTGGATTTAATTTGTTAATATTTTATTGAGAATTTTGGATTTATATTTATAAGGAATATTAGCCTCTAATTTTCTTTCTTCTGATGATTTTATCTGGCTTTAACATTATAATAATGTTGGTTTTATAGAATGAGTTAAGGAAATGTTCCCTCCTCCGATTTTGGGGAAGAATTTGAGAAGGGTTTGTGTCAATTCTTTAAATGTTTTGTGGAATTCTCCAGTAAAGTCATCGTATTCAGAACTTTTTCTATGTTGGAAGTTTTTTATCACTGTTTCCA
>VMDR010024307.1:0-15108 GCA_007922815.1 Macrotus californicus | reverse complement strand
AATGCCATATGAACCAGCTAATTTTCTCATTTTCAGGATAAGACATAGTTATCTAAATGCAATGATGGATTCATGTATATACAAGCATTGATATTCTGACAATGAAAATTTATTTTGAAGTCATTAAAGTGCATTTGAATTTATGAATAGGTCACTTTGATATTTCTGACTTGTAGTGAGAGTGATTTTTAATTTTTATTTATTAATTTTTTATTCTCACCCAAGGACCTTTTTATTTTTTTCATTGCTTTTAGAAAGAGAGAAGAAGCGGGCAGAGGAAGAAACATTGATGTGAAATGGAAACAACAATCGATTGCCTTCTCATCCGTGCTCAGCCATGTCTGTCTGGGACTGAACCGTGACCTGGGTATGTGCTTTGACTGGGAATTGATCCTGTGACCTTTTGGTTAGGGGACAATGCTCCATCCAACTGAGCCACACTGGCTAGGGCTAGTGACAGTGTTTTTGTAATGAGTTGATTACAAGTTACTATAAAATAGTACACAATAAAGAAATTGATTTGAATGATATTTCTCAACAACGGCTGAATTGAAAACACAAGGCTCTATTATTAGTCCTCTTATTTTTTTGTGTTACGTGGTGATTCTTCACACGTGGGCATAAGAGCATGCAAACATTTCTTTTCTGAAGTGCAAAGGAAACAAGTAACTGTCAATCCAAAGTTGTAAGTCATTTTTATCCTGTTTTAAACTTGTTACACTAAATTTATTTATCTATAAGTATTTCTCTCAGAAATTGTAAGTAATCTATAAACTTTCAATAACAAGGCATGTATCTCCCAGATCAGAGTAATTTTTATATGAGTAAGACATTAGAAGGGTTCATAAGGCAAAAAACTGAGGCAGCAAATGTTCTTAAAAATAAGTAAATACACACACATACATTTAGATTTGGAAAATATACAGGGTGCAGCAAAAGTGGGTTTACAGTTGTCTGTATGCAAAACAATACATTAATAAATAACACAAGAACAAACTCACAACAGTGAGCCTACTTTTGCCCCACCCTGTATATTTTTTAAAAGCAAAATTATCAAGAGATTATCCTATGTTGCATTATTTTCTACATGCAATATATAACTTAAAAGCCATCTCTTGTTGTGGTACAATATTGAAACTAATAAACTAAAGCAATAAATAAAATGCACCATAAAAATATTCCCTGATGGAAAATGACATCATCTTTCAGTTGCACGTTCAAAGTAATTGAAAACATGTCCTGACTGCATTCTTGCTCATTCTCTTCTTGCTCCTCTCTCCATATATATACTTGGGCACATGTGTGTGTGTCTTCTCTCCTTACAGTGAAGAAAAACTATTAGCTGAGTTCCCAGCAGGTTCATTCAGATTAAACTCTTAGGTAGCCCCAGCTTCCTCAATTGCACACCTAAGAGGTCATGATGGTGTTAAACTTCAGAGATGGGGGATTCTAAGCTTTTCATATGGGAAATCTCCAAATATACTAATAAAAGATTGAACTTTCATTAGATCATGTTTTAAAAAGATTTTATTTGTTTATTTTTAGAAAGAGGGAAAGGAGGGAGAAAGTGGGAGAGAAACATTGATCGGTTGCCCCTCGCTCCTGCCCATGCAGGACTGGCCCGCAAGCCAGGCCCGTGCCCTGACTGGGAATCAAAGGCAACCTTTTGCTTTGCAGGATCTCATACAACCAACTCAGCCATGCCTGTCGGGGCTCATGTGACCATTCTTAATGCTTCTATTAAAAAATGTACTACCTGAAAAAAGTTATTCATTTATGACACTCTAGCACAATTTATTGCATTATTGTAAAGCAAACAGAACAGTAAAAAATTAATTTTTTAAAATCTCACCCAAGGACATGTTTTCATTCATTTTACAGAGAGAAGAAGGGGCGAGGGAGGGGAGGAGAAAGAGAGGGGCAGGGAGAGAAACATCAATGTGTGAGGGAAACATGGATTGGTTGCCTCCTGCACGTGTCCTGATGGGGGATTGAACCTGCGACCTAGGTATGTGTCCTGACCAGGAATTGAACCCACAAACTTTCTGGTGTACAGGATGATGCTTCAACTGAGCCAACTGGCCAGGACAGGAAATTAATTTTTTTAACCTAAGGACACTGCTTTAAAAATTCTGCATCTTTCCTAAGTTGCATTAAAAATCTCAAGTGATGATTTAGCTGTCTTAATAAGTCTTGATTGAACTTTATTTTAAAAGTAATACTAGTCATGTAAAGAAAGAAATCCATACACAGCAAGCTAATATACTTGCTTAACATTTTTTAATTATTGAATATGCTACATAAAGTCATTTATGCAGCTACTATTTTTTTTTTTTTTTTAAGAAAAGACATTTATTCTGCTCTGTAAGCAAGAGACAGTACTTTAAGTATCAACTGATATACTAAGTGGAGCCATCCATTACCTGGATTTCTTTTGCTGCAATACGTTTTTATAAAGAGACAAATTAGAAAAGGTATTATTGCAGATTTATTGCAAAAACTAACTTTGGGGTTACTTACTTGGCCAACGTGAAATCAGTGTCATCGTTCCTGTTTTCTGGGTATTCAGGCTACACAATGAGAATTGATTTTCAGAGTGATATAGCCCCGAGAATTTGCACTGGTCTCACTTATCAAAGAAAGATTCAATTATGTCCCTATATTGTGCTTGCCAAGGAACAAAGTCAGAGAATAAGTTTACAGAAGGCTCCTCAAGGAAAGTTGCCCTAACCTTCAGTTACCTAGATTAGCACATCCAGACAATTCAGAGCGCCCATTTCTCGGTGGTCTGTGAAACATGGACTCAAGGTATAAGAATATTTTATTTTTAGCAGTATCTAGACATACTCCCAATGACCCTCCAGTTTATTACATAACCAGAAGAGACTTTTAATTAAAAACTTGAAGTAAGAGAATTATATATGTGGCGGGGCTAAAGTAAGTTTACAGTTATGGGTACACAAAACAGTTTGTTCTTATATTATTTATTATTTCATTATTTTTCATACCCAGAACTGCAAACCTACTTTTGCTCCCCCTCCCCCACAGTGCTGAGTACAATGAAAGGCTCGAACAATGTATAAACAGAAGCACCGAACATCCCCAGGAGGCCGTGTTCCTTTTCAGTTCCCGGGTGGCTTTGCAGCAGAGGGTTAAGGCTGAACTAGAGAGTCCAAAGATCTTTGGCCATTGTGACATCATGTGATCTACGGAGTGATGACAGTTAATTGACCAAGCCTGAGGGTCTTTGATTTCCTTTGCGTGTTCTCAATAAAGAGTAAATTAGTAAAAAGCACACGAGTACAAAATGCTCCCAAAAGTAAAGAATTACAGCGAGATGATAAAACGTACTGTATTATGTTCAGCGTCAGGAAAGGCAATGGTTACGTATATAAAAACAGCTTCTTTGGATGTGAATCAGGGATTCTTGGTTTGCCCCCCAAAACCTCTATTCTATAAAAATGCTTTCATCCCAAAGGGAACCCTCCTGTACTGTTGGTGGGACTGCAGACTGGTGCAGCCACTGTGGAAAACGGTACTGACGTTCCACAAAAATTTAAAAATGGAACTGCCTAATGATGTAGCAATTCCACTTCTTGGTATGTGTCTGAAGAAACCCCAAACGTCGATTCGAAATAGTTGCGACTCTGTGACCACTGCAGCGTTCTTCACGACTACCCATCAATAAATGAGTGGATGAAAAAGCTGTGGTACATATATGCAATGATATATTACCCAGCCATTAAAAAGAACAAAACTGTACCATTTGCAACAGCATGGATGGACCTAGAGAGTATTAAGCTCAGTGAAGTCAGAGAAAGACAAACACCATAAGATTTCACTTATATGTGGTATCTAAAGAATACAATAAAACAAACAAAACAGAAGCAGACTCATAGATACAGAGAATAGACTGATGATATTTAGAAAGAGTTGAAATCTTTTTCATATCATGGGATTTAATAGGCTTTAAACCACTGACCTTGGAACCTAATGGACTTAAGTAACTGGGTTTCTATGGGAATGGCCATTCTCAGTTCCAAACAGTATACATACAAATGAACTTCAGAACATTGCATATTACCTCAAGGTTCCATGGGGCCAAGCAGTGGGCACTGAGGCTGGAAGGCGGTTCCCAGACTGGTGAGTGGCTGAGCCTCTTTGAGAGGTGAATGAACCTAAGCCAAGGCACCCAGTCTGAGGAGCTGCTGAGCCACCAACAGAGACCAGCTCCAGCTAGCCAGTGAACAATCGATGCCCTCTGCTCACATGGCCCCCCTGGGCCCCTGCCATGCTGGTTACTGTGTACTGCGTTCAGAGGGACCTCTCCGAGCTAACTTTCTCCCTCTGGGTCCGCCCTGACTTTGAGCTCCGCGATTTCCGAGTCCTCTGTGAGCTCGAGTCTGGCATCCCTGCTGAAGAGATCCAGATTTTCTACATGGAGAGGCTCCTCACTGATGACCACGCTCCTCTGGGCTCCTATGGCCTCAAAGACGGTGATGTGGTTGTTTTACTTCAGAAGGAGAATGTGGGACCTCGGCCTTCAGGTGAGACATCAAGCCCGCCTATGGTAGATCTCAGAGGGATTGACGTGCCTGGGACATCCAGCTCCCGGCGGCTGCAGCGGGCTCAATCAGTCCAGCAGCCCCTTGGCCTCGACTCTGGAGAGATGACATCTGCTCAAGATCTCGGTAGCCCTGCCTTGATTCGAAGCATGCTGCTCTCCAGTCCCCATGATCTATCTTTGCTGAAGGTACGTAATCCTCCCCTGGCGGCAGCCCTGCTGAGCGGAAACCTTGAGACATTTTCTCAAGTCCTGAGGGATCAGCAAAGGGAAAGTGCCTTGAGAGAGCGAGAGAGGTTTCACCTCTACTCTTCTGACCCATGTGATTTGGAAGCTCAGGCCAAAATAGAAGAAGAAATCCGGCAGCAAAACATCGATGAAAACATGAATATAGCGATGGAAGTGGCTCCAGAGAGTTTTGGACAAGTGGCCATGCTCTATATCAACTGCAAAGTGAATGGACATCCTTTGAAGGCTTTTGTCGACTCAGGTGCTCAGATGACTATTATGAGCCAAGCCTGTGCTGAGAGATGTAATATAATCCGCCTGGTGGACCAAAGATGGGCTGGGATTGCTAAAGGAGTGGGCACGCAGAGAATCATGGGCCGAGTTCATCTAGCTCAGATTCAAATCGAGGGCGATTTCTTACAATGCTCTTTCTCTATCCTCGAGGAGCAGTCCATGGACATGCTTCTAGGGCTAGATGTGCTCAGGAGACACCAGTGTTGCATTGACTTGAAGAAAAACGTGCTGGTGATTGGCACCACTGGCACGCAGACTCACTTTCTTCCTGAGGGAGAGTTACCCCCGTGTGCTAAGCTGGTAAGTGATGCTGGGCAAGAAGAGGCTTCAGGCAAAAACAGCAGATACTATTAAAAATTCGGTCATTGATTCAGGACAAACAAAGCATTGAAACAGGTCATGAATAAGCCAACTTGGGGGAATGTAGACTCTGGGAAACTATAGGCCGTGAGCGTACTGGCAGTATAATCATTAAAAACATCAGTAACAACTAAACCTGGCCTTGGGATCAAGTTAGCAGATCTGTACCTATGTAAATTGTGATTGCCTGATTTTGGCCCTGCTTTCTTTTCCCTCGTCATAGATCGCTGAACCTCATCCTAGGGAGGCAGTGGAGGCTCTTATTTGCAAATAATCAGTGAAAGAAAAAGCACCCTCTTCCTTTGCAGGGATGTCAAACTCATTTTCACCGGGGGACACATCAGCCTCGCAGTTGCCTTCAAAGGGCCGAAATAATTTTAGGACTGTGTCAATGTAACTACTCCTGAACTGTGAAGGAGTTGAAATTGCATTCGGCCCATTGAAGGCAACTACGGGGCTGATGTGAAAATGAGTTTGACCCTCCTGCTTTACAGACCAGTTGCTGTTTTGCAGAATTTGCTGAAAGAAACCATTGCTGCAGACCCCGCAAGGTATCTACACAACAGTATTTCAAATCAGCACTAGCAAGTACCAGAGAAATATGTCTATTTTCACAGACTTTGTTTTCTTTGGGAAACTTTTTAGAAATAGTGGGTCAATTACACTCTCGAGCTGATTACTACTTATAAATGTCTGTTTTGGGCAGCAGAAGGGCCCCTTTTCTCATATTTTACATCTTCCCCTGGACTCCTCTGAAGTCTTGCTCACTGCAATCCACTCCTCAAGACAATTTTTGCCATATTTGAGAGAGGAGAATTTTCTTCTAGGATAGCCTAAAATAACTTTTTCTTTCAATTGAATTCAAAGAAAGCTTGGTTATAAAACAAAGGCAAGCAAGTAGATTTTTAAAAATTATGGTGTTTCTTAGGAGCTAGTGGTTTTATCGTGGTGAGAGGCAGAGGTAGGGGCAGGCAATGCTCCAATTCCCTTCATACTAACTTTAAATACATCGTTTTTTAAAAAAAATCTGCTGTATAATTTAAGCTGCCACATAAATTTTGTTTGGAGAAATGTTTTCACTGTTAAGATAACATTTGAAAACTTCTGAATGAGAAGATCTCTAAGGCTTCTTTGGGCTTTCTGATCTGTCTGGCAAAGCTACTCTGCAATGATAGTGGGAAAGGAGAGATCCCAGACTTCGTTGCCATGCACGGCTAAAAAGGCTAAAACAGCTAAAATGGCTAAAACGTGCAAGAAAAGGTTCAGGTGCCCGAGGCCGTCAGACTCAGAGAAAATCTTTGAGGACAACAGTCTATCAACACTGCTTTGAGAAAGAGTCATGGATTCAAAGCCAAGAAATGCATGTTCTGATTTCAGCTCTCATTTAGGCAAATCAGATCATATTGTCTAACTCAGATTTCTTGTCTATAAGTTGATTTAGAGGGAGAGCCATTTTTGGGTACAACGATTATATTATGAGCTACAATATCTCTTAAGTTTTCTATCTTATCAAAAAGATCTAAAGCCACTCAAAACATTCTCAAAGGCTACAGAAAACAAAACAAACTTCCCCTATAATCACCATATCCCTTTCTTGATCTGCTTCTTGGTGAAATTAATCATCTTCTTGAAAGGTCACTTTTTTCCCTGCAGCCATCCTCAGCTGCCCTCCCAGTGTCCTTCCTTTACAGGTTTCCCTGTTCTCACATTCCCCAACCTTGTCTACATTTGCCTCCGGGCTTACAGCCAGGAGAACTGCTAAAAAATGACCAATGGAAACATCCTTTCTACTTTTGCTTCTAATTAAGCTCTCAGGACAAATGCAATTAACAAATTGAAGAAAAAAATTCAGAGTAAAGTCAGGAATAAGCAATTGTGGGTGTTTATGGATTAATGGGGACTGATTTGATAAATGCATGGGTTTCTGCATAGATAAAAATATGCAAAACCCTCTGCACATTCCACTGGACTAAGTATGCTATGGATGCAGTTCAAATATTAGTGTCATTAACCCTCAGAGCAGATCTTCCAAATAGTTATCATTAGCCACATTTTCTAGATGGGAAATTAAGGCTCAGAGTTATTATGAAATGTTGAAATACCCACTAGCTTAGTGTTTGTTTAAACTTTTCCCTTGAAAACAGTCCACATTGTAGATTGTGATTCAGTTTCACATCAAGCACACACATGTGCACACACACACTGGTCTATCTCTGAAACAAAAAAAGTAAAATAACATACCATGTTTTATCCTTTCTAGTATACTTCTTTGAAAAATTATACTTTTTTATTTAAAAATATGTCAGTCATGTACCCCACTTGTATCCCACCAAGGTATCCTGATCCACAAGTTGAAAACACTGACTGACCTACCAGGTTGCTCAGTTCAAGTCTTTCTGGTTTCTAATGCCAAGTTCTTTCCACTTTGTAACCTTCTTTACCAGACACATTTTAATTCCTGTGACTGATGCAAATTTGTTACAGAATTTTGTTCTGTGGAAACTACCAACACACTACCAATACAATGACAATGGATAGCAGTAATCAGAACATACTCAACAGTTTCCTATTGAACACTCATTAAGTAAGCACTGAGCCAGGTGATTACAAGCAGAAATGAGGTATGTCAGTCCCAGTTCCAGATCTCAAGGTGGTTTCAATCTGGTAAAGATAAGAGAGAACCTTGTAATCAACTAAGAAAAAAAAAAAAAAAACAGTGTGGACATGACATTAGTAATATGTGCAAATGAAAGAATGCATTTTAATTTGGAGGTTATTTTTATAATAAGCCAGTAAAATGTACTTTCAATATGTCTAAAATGACCATTACTGATGCTGGAAAAAACAAAGAGACATTCTTTCCTCTTAAAGTTTAGGTTGCTAATATGCAGTTTACAAATACCTACGATCAGAAATTAACCATCTGGAACATGATGAACAACAAATCTTCATTTCCTTTCTCCCATTAGAAATCATGATAAAGTAACCACATGATGAAATAGACCTAACCTGTTTAAAATAATAAACCATTTTAAAAATCCATCAAACCCTTGGTCTCACCTTATGCCCATTTAAATACCCACCTTACCTAAAGGAAAGGCACTATTGTTGATAAACATGCATTTCAAAACTCTGTTAGTGCATTCTGTTTCAGTTACACAAGAAGACTGATGTTGTTCGAGATTAATGGAGCATTTAATCTTCTTTCTTAAAATATGGGGTCATAAAATTGATCTTTTTTCTAGGGGATAATCCACTCCCCCCTCCAAAAAAAAAAAAAGACAAATGAATGTCTGCATAGATGAATTCATTTTCACTGCAGGTACGAAATGTTGCCTTTTAAAGAGAACACTGCCATTTGCTGACATCCAACATTCCATGGAGAAACACTTGAGTAAATAATTGGGGAGTAATCTGGGATTTATACCAGGACACTGTTGGTAAAGATAGTAATCAATGCTAACATTCTTTGACGTTAACAGTAGCTTGGAAAACCAAAGAAGAGGAGCAATGGTAAAAAGAAGTAGAAGAGAATGGGGGGGGAAAAGAAACCTAGAAATATGGGTTGCTTTTAGCTAACTGTCTTGGTTTAAGTGTTGTTTTATAAAGTGGGTGGGGCCTGGGCTGAGATTAAGGACTACCTACCATGCTTTATTCATCACAGGCAAGTTACTCAAAAATAAATTAAAAAAAATTTCACACAAGAGCCTGAGTCAAACTTATTTTTGAATCCCAATTTGCTTGCATGTTTGGGTCCCCTTGTTAGAATCTCAAAATTTCTAAGGGTCCTTTATCAGAAAATTGGGATTTGTAGCCCTGCTAGGATTTCTGTGTGTATTTCACAGGATCCATTGAACGGGCTGTTGAAATGGGCACACCTGGGGGTGGCTTTCTTTCTTATTACTATACTAAATGTGTTCTGACTACTACTTTCTTTCACTACCTCTTTTTGAGACAGATTTTTCGAATCCAGGCTTTCAATATTTCTAAGCAATAAGGCTTATTTTAAGAACATCATTTGAAAGATGACAAGACAATGTCCCCCTACGTTAAAGTTCATAGGAGGCAATATGGGCCTGCTCCAGATGAAGGTGAAGTGTATATTTTCCTTCTGTTAATTGATATATTGATATTGTTTACAAATAAAGTAGACAATGAACAACATAGCAGTCTCCAAGTAAAATAATCACATTTACCAAATTTTTACCCTGTAGAATTATCATTCTAAAATTCCTACTCTGGACTTCCGGCCAAGATGGAGGTATAGGTAGGTACACTTTGACTCCTTGCACAACCAAAAGAAGGACAACAACAAAGCTAAAAAATAACCAGAACTGCCAGGAAATCGAACTGTACGGACGTCTGACAACCAAGGAGTTAAAGAAGAAACATTCATCCAGATCAGTAGGAGGGGTGGCTGGGATGGAGAGGACGTGTGGCAAGGTGGCAGCTGGAGGATCAGGGCGAGTGAGGTGGTGGCTTGCAGAGTGGGTGGTCCCACCTTTGGGTACAGATAAACCAGGAGGAACAACTGGGGAGCCAGACAGACTGTACAACCCAGGGTTCCAGTGCAGGGAAATAAAGCCTCAAAATCTTTGACTGAAAAACCTGTGAGGGTTGAGGCAGCAGGAGAAACTCCCAGCCTTGTAGGAGAGTTCTTTGGAGAGACCCACAGGGTCCCAGAACATACATCAAATCACGACCCCTCCTGGTGTTGGGAATCAGCATCAGAAGAGCCCAATTTACTTGTGGGTAGAGGAGGAAGTGACTGAAAGCCAGCAAAGAGCCAAATAAGCGGCACTGTTCCCTCTCAGAACCCTCCCCCACATACAGTGCCACAACGCAGCGATGTGGGTTGCCCCACCCTGGTGAATTTATAAGACTCTGCCCCTTACTATGTAACAGGTGTGCCTACACAAAGAAATATGGCCCAAATGAAAGAACAAATCAAAACTCAAGAATAGAACTAAGCAATGAAGACATAGTCAACGTATTAGATGCAGAGTTCAAAACACTGGTAATCAGGATGCTCACAGAAGTGGTTGAGTATGGTCACAAAATAGAGGAAAAAGTGAAGGCTATGCAAAGTGAAATAAAGAAAAATGTACAGGGAGCCAACAAGGGTTCAAATCAAGGGTTTGGAGCAGAAGGAAGAAATAAACATTTAACCAGAACATAATGAAGAAACAAGAATTCAAAAAAATGAGGAGAGGCTTAGGAAACTCTGGGACAACTTTAAACATTCCAATATCCAAATCAGAGGGGTGCCAAAAGGAGAAGAAGAAGAGCAAGAAATGGAAAACTTATTTGAACACATAATGAAGGAGAACTTCCCTAATCTGGCAAAGGAAATAGACTTCCAGGAAGTCCAGGAAGCTCAGAGTCCCAAAGAAGTTGGACTCAAGGAAGCACACACCGAGGCACATCGTAATTACATTATCCAAGATTAAAGATGAGAGAATTTAAAAGCAGCAAGAGAAAAGGGGACAGTTACCTACAAAGAAGTTCCCATTAGACTGTCAGCTGATTTCTCAAAAGAAAACTTCCAGGCAAGCAGGGGCTGGAAGGAAGTATTCCAAGTCATGAAAGACAAGGACCTACATCCAAGAATACTCTATCCAGCAAAGCTATTATTTAGAATGGAAGGGCAGATAAAGTGCTTCCCAGATAAGGTCAAGTTAAAGGAGTTCATCATCACCAAGCCTTTATTATATGAAATGTTAAAGGGATTTATCTAAGAAAAAGAAGAAGATCAAAACTATGAACGTAAAATGACAACAAACTCACGACTATCAACAACTGATCCTAAATAAATAAATCAATAAATAAAAATGAACTAAGGAAACAACTAGAACAGGAACAGATTCACAGAAAAAGAAATCACATGGAGTGTTATCAGTGGGAAAGGTAAAAGGAATAAGAAGCATAAATGGTAGGTACAAAATAGATGGGGATGTTAAGAATAGTATGGGAAATGGAGAAGTCAAATAACTTACATGTATGACCGATGGACATGAACTAAGGTGGAGGAACGCTGGTGGGAGGGGAGGTATAGGGCAGAGGGAAATAAAGGGGAGAAAAAATGGGACAACTGTAATAGCATAGTCAATAAAATATATTTTAAAAAACCCTAAAAAATTAAAAAAGTAAAAATCTTACTCTACCCACACTTTACTACAGAGGACCCCTTGAAATGCAGAGGAAAATTAATTTAAAATTGCACTAATTCACATAGTCTTCCTTCCAAACTCATGTCATATGTAGGAATTCAATCAGTCTATCAGTCAAAAAGTATCAGTGCTTTGCATTCATCCATGTCAATAAAAATTCAATATACTTTTTTCAAGAGTCTTGTAATTGCATTATGTCACTCAGAGAGACAAGGAAATGTAAGTTACAGTCGTTGCCTTAAACAACTTAAAAGTAAGAAGAACTTGAAAAAATACAAAGTAAACAATTCAGAAATATTGACTTTGGTGCTGAATCATGAAATACTACAAAATATGAGTTCAGGGTGTGAATGAACTCCTGCTTTCCATTTGAGATGCTAACTACAACCCTACACTGCACGATCCATTGGACAAAACCTCATTGAGCACCTACTGTATGTCAGGCACTGTTTTAGGTGCTGGATTTCCTCAATGCAGGGATGATTTTCTGGAGTTCAACTGGTACTTGAGCTGCAATGGGATATCAAGGAGAATCTGTCACCTTCTCAAAGAGGAGTCATTCAAGGTCACTTTGAAATGACTCAACTAACCAAATCAGACAGTTAGCATATGGCTTATTCTCAAGCCAAACTTCAAGGTAAAGTTTGTGGTCTGTTTCTGCCTTGACCCAGTGACAATGGGCTCAAGTTGTTTCCTCTCACGGGCTTAATCTTGATGCATGATTCAGCAGTTGTGAACAAATGCTTCCCTCACAAGGTTAATGGAAAGGCTTGGGGCCTACAATGTGGGTGAACAACCAGCAATACAGGCAGAAGGAGTTCACTACTGGAGATGAGTCTATTTGGTGGAATATTTGTTATATGCTTGAACTCCAGGGAAAAAAAGAACAGGAGTTCTCATGAACAATAAAATACCAACCAAATGGCAATTATATAAATGTTTGGGCATTTGTAAAATCTAGAATGGGGCTCAAAATTACTAACAAAAATCTAATAATTGCTGAGATTTCCTGCAGTGATCTTGATCTTATTTATAATATCATCAGTCTTTACTATTTTATCTGAGGCCAATAATATCTGTTCGATAAGTGAAATTATGTGAAGGAATAAACGGACAAAGATTTACCTTAATAAACTGACATAATAAAAGGGTGACTTTTTATTTAACTTCATTTTTATGTAAAATATGTGAGGTAAAAGTACATCGTATCTAGATAGTAAGATTATCTTTGTATAACTAGAACAAATATGTTGAGAGGTGACAACATGGCTGATACTTACATGTGTAGACCTAAATCTAAGTGATCCAAGAAATAAATTCTTAGCCTACTTTTAATCTGGTAAAGCTGTCAACTGATCCACATCTGGCGCGATTTAAATAGTATATATAGTGGCCAAATCATCCTAGTTTGCCTGGGACTGTCCGGGTTTCAAAACTGTTAGCCCAGTGTCCTGGCCACTCCATCAGTTCCAGACACACAGAACACTGGGTCAACCCTATAAGTGTTAGAAGTGAATCTTTTTTTTTGAGTCTTTATGGGTGCTGTTTTCAGATGGTCAGCAATCTGAGAAGAAGGTGGGTTTGTACCCTAACAGATCATCTTAAATTCCATTTTAAACCAACCCTTTTTTATAAAGAGAAGAAAAGTGTAGGTAAGGAGATTAGAATTCAGGGGAAAAGTTAATCAGATAAAAAGCCGCAGCATTCTTTCATCTGTGCTCTGGGCAATGAGCCTCTCGCCCTGCAGAAGTGATTTTTAATTTGAAACATGTGGATATGCTGTGGGCGCCTCCAAAAAGCTGTAAATAGGCCTGAATGATCAATGGTTCATGTTATCAGTGTATGTGGCAATGTTGGTAGTAGAATGTCCTATTTTGTATAGGAGAGAAAGCTTCACTTAAACTCATTCATCAAATATTTCTAGGATGGAAAGTTAATCATTAAAAAACTGTAAGAAAATTAATCTATAAGTGGATTTTTAATTTGAAGCACATAGGTGTGCTGTGGGCACCTACATAAAAGAAATGCTAAAATAATGAAAGAACCCTATAATTTTTTTCAAGAAAATCCACCATATAACTGATTTTAATAAAACTACTTTAATTTTCAAGACTCCTTGAAAGTGGAATAGTGTTTAAAAATGGAGTAGAAATTGACATTAGAGAATGGGCTCACAGAGTACTAAAAATAAATATTTCAATTATTTGTGCATTAACCCCATTCTGAAAATCGATAAAACAAAGTTATACCACTTTTATACTTATTTTAAGTACTAAAATAAATATTTCAATTATCTGTGCACTTAGATTGTCCCGAAAATTGATAAAACAAAGTTACACCACTTTTACACTTGTTATAATCATAGTGATAGGCTGAATTTAAGTCTCAAAATAAACCCTGGGTTTTGAGGTTTGTTTTTTTTTATGATTTTATTTATTTATTTTTAGAGAGAGTGGGGAGGGAAGGAAAAAGAGAGGGAGAGAAACAACCATGTGTGGTTGCCTTTCGAGTGCCCCCTACTGGGGACCTGGCCCGCAACCCAGACATGTGCTGTAACTGGGAATCGAACCAGCAGCCCTTTGGTTCATAGGTTAGCACTCAATCCACTGAGCCACACCAGCCAGGGCTAGGTTTTGAGTTTTTAAGAGAATATTTAACAAAGGACCAGCAACTTCAGAAAGAAACACAAATAAGTAATGATGTTGCCTTCACATTTATTTTACCTCGTCATGGAGCTATCTGGAAGTCAAAGTGCAATGAAAAGAACATAAGGTAGGACTGCATGCGGGGAGAGGTTTTTGAGAGTTATGCTCAGAGACCGCAGAGGATGCCCAGAAGAAGCAGCTTTGCTGACTAGATGGTTGAGGAGTCAAAGAAATATAGAAGCCCCATGATTCTTCAGTGGGAAGCTACAGAATCAGGGGCTGGGAGGGAAGGAGAAAGATATATAACCAGATTATGATGGAAGCAGAGGCCTGAGAAGGTTCTAAGGAAAAATAAGCCAGCCACTATGTCCAGTGCGCTAAATATTTTGGCAGAAAGCAAAACGGCACAATGAGAGCTTTGCCTCTGCCACTGGAAGGAGGGTGCAAACGTTACAGGGGTAGATTTCAGTGAATCAGGGAATGGCAGCACAGAGGAGCTGATGGCGTCAGCGGAATGTCAGAAACGTGTGCAAGGGAACTTTGGTTATCAGCTAAGCCAGGTTGTCAATTCACTGTTTAATAGCTTCATTTCTAGACTATCTCATTAAGAATTTATAATGAAATGATATTAAGAAACTTTTACATAAGTATACTGGAGCCAGTGCTCTGAGCTCCATTCTATCAGAAATAACTACATAGAGTTAAAGCAACAGATGGGCAGTTAGAGTAAAACAGAAACAAAGGTATTCTCTGTTCAAACACTGCCAACTCTCATCACTTGCTCTCCAAAGCAGGAATCGACAGAAGACAATCTCACTGATGTGCCATAAGCTATAGGAGTTTATGT
>VMDR010024305.1:0-15107 GCA_007922815.1 Macrotus californicus | reverse complement strand
AAGTTGTGTTTTGCTGAGTTGAAATATGAAATGTCAAATATTTATAATAAAATATTCAGAGTTAAGTACAATGAGTCACTGAAATGCCTGAAATATTAAAATGGGTCATCAACCTTATTGGAGTCTTTGTACAACATAAGAACTCCTATAGTCATGGTTAACATAAAAAGCTTAAAAGGTTGCATCTCTTTTAGATTCAGAACTCAAATAGAGTTTATTTAAAATTTAAAGCACTTCTAGCAAGACTTTTCAGCACTGCATAAGTTAAACCTGAAGCAAAAATCATTTTGTTACTGTTTTTTTCTTCATGGTTTTTTATTAAGAACTTTCTTAGACCCTATGTGTTTAATCAAACTCAGAATAAATGTTTCAGCAAAATATTTCATTTAAGTTTCTGGGATGTTTATCTCTTACAGTGATTCTCATTCTGAGAAATACATGAAATGGCAATAATTATATGTAATTTGTCCTAGCTTGTGATACGAGGTGTCTTACATTTTGGTGCGTAATTCTTGTACTCAGAATCCTCTCACTTCAAATGAGGAACTCTATTTCAGAGCACTGTTTGAATACAGACTATCATCTGGGCACCAGGACGTGGCTGATTGTCAGTTATGCATCCTGATGTTAGCTCCCTTGTTGTTTTCCATGGAATAAAAGGCAACATGAAAGATTGTTTCTGCTCCTAGTGTTTGACTTTTCTGCAGCTACTCTTGCATCTGTGATGGGGGGAGGGAAGAGCAATACAGATCTTAAGGTGAAACCCACAGGAGACCCAAAATCACTGTGGTCAGTAGACAGAGGCACGGCAGTGTTGCTATTAAGAACGGACCTTGGAGACCAGGTACTTGGATTCAAGTCTCAACTATGCTCAATAGCTGTGTGATGTGGGAAGTCACTTAATGTCTTTGCGCTTCAGTTTCACTGTCCTCATCTGTAAAAAAAAGTCTGTTAAAGGTTTAAGTAAATGTGTGTGGGTACACATTAGAATTAGAATTTTTTTTAAATAACAAAGACCAAAAGAATGACTGGTCATATTTTTCTACACTGTGTTTTGTTGAGTTGAAATATGAAATATCAAATATTTATAATAAAATATTCAAAGTTAAGTACACCGAGTCACTGAAATATCTGAAATATTGAAGTGGGTTATCAGCCTCATTGAGGTCTTTGAATAACATAGGGACTTCTGTATGTGTTGTTAACATGAAAAATTTAAAAAGTTATATTTCTGTTTAGATTCATATATATGTATGTACTACCTTAAGAAATATTTACTTAAGATTATATATCTCTACTTAAGATATATCTGATATATGGTCATTTAAGATATACATGGATATATACATATATTTACTCAAGATTTTATATATATTATAGAGCAGTTCTCGGAAAGTGGTGCTGCCTATGTATTACCTATTATTATATTACCTTATCATTTCTACATCTGAATTACTAATGAGTAACTAACTTGATTGATCTGATAATTCTTTTGCTGCTTTGCCTTTGAAGGTTCAAAGTTATAGCAAAACATCACTTGTAAGAAGTTCAGTAAACAGAGAACGAGAAACCGTAAAGCAAGGTGCTGAGTTAACAGACAGGATGATCACTCCCTGAATATCCATATATCAGGCTCTCTGCAGAACTTGCAGAGTGATATTCTGGGGGTTGGCCGGATGAAAGTCCTCATAACAACTGTCTCTCACAGCCTATTACTAAAACAGTAGTCTTGCAAATGAATGTAATCTCGTATAAGTCAAAACACTAGAACGTGAGCTTCTTAAGGGCAGAGGTTTTGTCTGCATTGGGTCACTACTGTATCTGCAATACTAGACAAGTGCCTAGCAAATAGGTGCTTAGTAACTATTTCTTGAATGAACTGAGTGAATGAAAACCTTGACCTTCCCTTTAAATAAAATTATCTCTAAAAGTAAAACAAACCAGCAAAATGTAGCAGGCTTTTCCACTTCCTCACAGATTTCTGACCCTGAGAATGCTGGTGAGCAGGGCTGAAGAGCCGCAGTGAAGGGCAGAAGTTCAAATAGGCACATGTAGCAAATGTGTCAGAAGTCATGGATTTGGGTAAGTATTCACAGGAATGTGTGGTGTGGAGTGGTACTGTGTTTAACTCAGATTCAGCCCATGTGTCACGTTGGAATTACGAATATTTTGTTTAGCATCTGCCTGACCTTAGTGTCTATACTTACACTTTTTCTCTTCCCATGGCTTATGGGAATCTTTTACCCATGACCAAGTATCATGAAGTGACACTTTTACTCTCTGCAAACATTTTAGCTTACTATTGACAGTTTGTACTCAGGTTTGACTGAATAAAAAAATCAGTTTGATATGACCCATGTCACAGGTGGGGTTGATTACATAATATTACTAATAATTTAGCTCACAACCTCAGGTAGTGGATTAAAATAATATAGTATTCACACAATTTTGTCTGATTTAAATCTAAAGACGCATTTATTTTTATTGCCATAGCAAACATTTTTTTTTGAGGAAAGAAGTTCCCTCTTATAGCATGGGTAAGTGAACAATTTGAATAGGAAACTATTCATTTGTACACATTGTAAATTTTCCTAATTAGCTTTATAATGAAAACAGAAGTTATTAGTCATCCTTGGCTGAGCAATACTCAATTCTATTTGTCTTTTTAAAAATATCATAAAAACAGCAAACAACCTTAAAGTATATTATTAATTAATTAGACATCATTTCTTAAAATGGTTTACATCATCTCATTTAACTTGGGAGCTTTCAGACATTAATAATGAGTCACTAAAGAGCTATCGTTGATTTGTAATTTGAATTACACATCAGGCTTGGCCCAAGAACTCTCTGTGGGCCCAAAAGGAAACAGAAAAATGTTTATAAGTGAGCCATGGCAGAAATACACAAAAAACACATATCTGTATTCACAGAAAACAACTAGGCCTAATGCAACTAGGGTGAACATTCAAGTTCATTTTATTCCAAGGAACTGTTTTTACTCTTGAAGCTCCATGTAGAAATGGTCCATTAGGATTAAAACACTACTGAGGATGGTATAATCTGGCTTGGCCCTTGGACATGTAAGGCGAACATTTTACATTATTACACAGCATCAAACATTTACAGCCATAGATAACATAGGATCTGGTCAGTTTAACACTTGGCGTTTTAAGGCTAACCCACGATGGAAAGTGATCATTTCCAGGATGGAGATCAAATACTTAACACAGTGTCACCTGTCGGAATTGCTAGAAAAGATTTATTTAAAAATCGATTCATAGAATGTTTTCACATGTCAGCTTCTTTTCACTTTGTGTGCTAGAGGGAGGCACTTTAAGAATTATTAACTGCAGTTTCAGGAGTATAAGACACTGAGTTCCAGCAGCCATTGATACATATGGCAAGGAATTAAAGTGAAATGGGATTGAAAAGCGAGTAAACACACTAGTAAACCAGAAAATTTCAATAAATCTTGTAAAAGTCATTGGCCTCTGATTTGAAGAATTTCCTCACGGGGAAAAATAAAATAACAGCTATCGCCCCCCCCCCCCACCACTCCCGCCTCCATGCCCAAATGAGTGAATCCCACAGCTTCCCGATGTTAAGATATAACGGTTTTGCTGCTGTGTGGGCTTGTAAGGTTTTTAAAATATTGACGAGTTAGTACTTTGAGTTGTGTTTCCAGTAATAATTCAAATATTGTGTTATGCATAGGTTCCAAATAGAAAAACTAAAATATCGAATGAAATACATATGTTGGAAGAGTTTAGTAAAACGTAGAAAAATTAAAATGCTAAAAAAACAAAAAAAAAACACTCCGTTTTAAACGTGTAAAAATAAATTACATTGGTTGGTGGGAATCCAGAGTTTTGTTTTTGTTTCTTTTTTAGTCAATTGGTATGTACTGCACCCGCCACAACACGTTGGAAAGTAGGTCCTGGTACACACTAAGGAATATCCAACCAGGTAAATACATCAGAGTGATGAGGCCCATGAAATTGAGCGGGTAGTGAGAATAGTCCCAGGAACAAGCGCCGCACGTGCGAAGTCCCAGGCCCCAGGACAGCTCCCACAGGTAGATGAAGATCACGTAGATGGGCACCCGCTTCCAGGTGCTCCAGCCTCGACTGTAGTGAAGGTGGAAATAGAGCTTTTCCACCACGAAACTGCAGCTGCCATACATGAAGAATGACCAGAGCGATGTGTGGCCACTGGTTGCCCTGTCCTTCTGCCCCAGAACGTTAAAGAAGAAGGTGAAGAAAATCTCATCCAAAAAGCCGTGCATTCCGTAAAAAAGAAAGCGGAGCAGGTCTGGCAGCCCCTTGATGGGGGCTCCTTCGGCGCCCGTGGGGCCACGGGTTCTTCGCCGCCCACCACCTGCCACCGCGAGGGCTCGGGTGCGAGGAGGGGCGAGGGACGCGCCCAGTGGCTGCTGCTGCAGCTGCCGTCGGTACCGCAAGCGCAGGAAGCGCTTCAGGAACACTTGCGAGTGGTAGAGCGCCAGTATGTACTGCAGCACCAGATCCAGCGCCCCTGGCGCCGCCGCGCCCCCCAGCCCGCCGCCCAGGCTGAGCAGCAGTGCCTGGCCCGCCAGGGTCTGCAGAACCACGTGCGCCGAGGGGTAGAGAAGAAAATTGAAGACGAAGGCGCTGGGGCAGTGCCGCTGTTGCAGGTACACCTTCTCCAGAGCGAAGTGGGTGAGCAAGTGCAAGAGGCAGCGGTAGGGCGAGGAGAAGCCCAGCATTCGTAAGTCGGGGCTGCGAGCGAAGAGCCGCGCGGAGGACACGAGCACGTCCAGGGTGATCCCGTGCATTCCGTAGAAGTACAGACGCATCCAAGCGGGCAGCTCCGCGCCCTCGGCCGGAGCTTCAGCAGTGGACAGCGGCGCGGGGCGGTCAGCGGCAGCCTCGCCTTCCCGCCCGCTGGAGGCCGCCGGCCGCCGCGACGCACCGCCTCTGCGCGCCAGACCCTCGCCATCCGCGTCGCTGCCCGCCATGGGCTCCGAGGCTACCCCGGCGCGCGATCCCACGCCTCCGCCGCCCGGAGCGCGGAGCCGCGGAGCCGAAGGGTCCAGCCCCGCGCCGCCTCCCAGCCGCTGCCGGCCCCCGGGGGACTTGCGGGGAGGTCCGTCCCGGCCGCGGCCCGGCGGTGGCCGGAGCCGGTGCGCTCCGGGGACGCGCGAGCCGCCTGACTCGCGGAGTCCCCCAGCTGCGGCCCCGCCGCGCCCTCCCCTCCAGTCCGGGGCGAGGTGCCGCTGGCCGGCGCCCGCAGTCACCCGGCGCGGCCTAACAGGCGCCAAGGCCCGGCGAGGGGCGGCGGCGCCAGGGCTGCGAGGAGAAATGCCGGGGCTGGTGCAAACCCCATCTTCTCTGCGGCTCAGCTCCGCCGCCTCTGCCGCAGGCTCTGGAAGCGTAACGCGAGCAGCGACGCCCCTTCTCCCGGCCCTCCCCATGCCCCTCTCCGCCTGTCTCGACCTCTCCCGCCTTCTCAGCCGCCCTTCCCCGCCCCAGCCCCCCGCGCTCAGTCCCTCGGGGGTCCACTCGAGAAGGCCGGGCCCTAGTTGTCTGCCTCCTTCCTGCGCCCTGCACCAGGATCCCTGGCGGCGCGGCAGGCGTTCGCTGAGGCGGAGGCTCGGAGTGGAGAAACACTGAACAGGTGTGACTGCGAGCTGAAGGGGTGTTCCCTGTGTCGCCAAAACCAGAACCAGGAGCCTGGCTGGTGAAGACGAGTGGCCAAGTGCCACAGACCAGGGGCCGGGCCCGAGACCAAACTATAAGTGCTGTGTGTTTTAATGCCTTTATTCAAAGCCAGCTGTGTCCCAGTCACGGAGCATAAACAGGAGATTCCAAGCCTGCTTACCCCAGCGTTCCCCTGCATCTGAAATATTGTCAGGGGGCCTGATCCACTTTTGCAACTTCTCGGCCTGGCCAGTCTGCTTTCCTCGGGTAGTTTACTTCCAGCCAAGGGCAGAGATCAAAGTCCTTCAGAATTGGTGCAACGGTTTGAGGCTAGTTGGCTCAGACATTGTTCTGGCTGCAGTGTCACTTACAGCACTGCCAGAACAGTACCGGTGCTCGACCTGGCACCCCCCAGTGCTGCTTTTCCTTCCTGCAGAACTAGGTCACCCCAGAAATAAAGAGTGAGATAGAGGGTGAGGATTTTATTTTCGAGTTGGGTGGGGGGCGGGATGCGAAATCTAGAATTTTGGTGTGTTGGACTCCACATTTTTTCTCCAATATTAAATTCAGGCTTAGAATCAGAAAGGAGTTCAGTTATACTGATTAACCCTCTCCCTCGCCCTCAAATAAAAGTCAGATCTACACAGAAACTAGACAACCATTCTAATCTGTTCTTAGATAAGCATATCAGATGTTTCCTTGATAGATGGCTAAGAAAATGATTTTCTTCTGGAGAATAAATTTTCTGACAGTGTCTGTATTTCTATAGTAACATTCTCCAGTTATTTGTTTGAACCCCTTATGTTCAATCTGTGGATACTAGATAAGAGAGAGAAATAAAAAGTATGGTGAGAAGAAAAAAATGGTAAGGGGTTATTAACACTTTGTATAAGGTGAAAGTGTTTAAAAAAATTTTTTTTTCATAGCATTGTTAGCGTGTGGCTTATTTCAAGACTTCTTTTGGCAGTGCAAAAATCAGTGGGTGAGTGTTATCATGCCAGGGCCAGAAGCATCAGGTAGCAGGCTCACCAAACTTGCTGCAAAACAATGACACCTTAGCTGCCCCAGTGCTTGAGCAAGAACAATGAAGAGAAATAATAATGCAAACATTTTCTTGAGCACCTACTGTGTACAAAATGCTGTATGCCCTGGTAAAATACATGGTTGTAAGATTTACTCTCTAAAAGTACATAATCCAGTTGATATAATAATCTTTCATACCTCTGTACAACCTACTTCTGATTATTATTAACTATGATCCGCTAGGACTACATGCCAAATAAAACATTTCTTTGAGCAATTGTTTTATTAGATACACTCAATCTTGGGCCTGATGTATCAGGTATTAAAACAAATGTACTCTTTCTGCGTAATTGCTCTTCATTCGAGGGAAAGCACCTTGTGATAACAGCATAAATGCAGCCATTCCGATGTGCATACATTAACTTGCAAGATGAGACTTGAATTGCTTTCAAGTAGTAAATTAAACTTCAAGGGCCCAAGTCCTCTCATTATTCTAACTTTTCTTAAAGAATGCAAGGAAAACTTAATCTAAACGCAACTTAAACTAAATCTGTTATCCAGTCTAGTTCCTCTCAGGGAGGCTTCTTAAAAAGACCTCAGGAATGACAAAGCTTCTGAGGAACCATGTCTGCAGAGATGTGAGAGTTCACGTGGAGGCAACACCGACCTTACTGGACTGGCCAGTTTGGTTTCGTATGAACTCCTGGAACCAGAGTAACCAATGTGACCGGGGAGAGATTTGAGAATTAGAACGATCCTTTGGAGGGTTGTGATCATCTTTAGCCTAGTGTCCATAGGTTCAAGGTTGTAGTCTTTTACTTATTTATTTATTTTTAAAAACGATTTTATTCACTTATCTTTAAAGAGAGGAAGGGGAGAGAAAGAGAGGGAGTGAAATGTTGATGTGAGAGAGAAATGTTGATTGGTTGCCTCTTGCACTTGCTCTGAGGGGAGGTGGGGGTCGGAGTTGGGAGGGCAGACCCACAACCCAGGCATGTGCCCTGACTGGGAGTGGACCTGGCAACCTTTTGCTTTGCAGTATGACGCCCAACTAACTGAGCCACACCAGGGAGGGCTCAAGGTTGTAGTCTTTTAGATGCATGGAATGTAGGACCTTTCCTTACCACGCCAGAAGAACAAAAAGACAGTGCATGGAGAACACAGCCTACGGAAGAAACCTTAAAGGAAGTTCAATAGGGTTGAGGCATGAATGTAATGATAGAAAAGCTATAAAAGACAGCAATTACATTAGCAGTAAACATAAAAACCTCTCTCATGGATCAAATTGCAAACACACACACACACACACACACACACACACACACACATCTCTTACATAAAATAATCACCTAACTAAGAATGAGGACATCCAACCAAGAATGCTGGCTTTCTACAGCTGAGTCTGTTACTTACCGTTGGAAGGAAACTCTCTAACTTCACAAAGTTTTAATAGCATCTTGCAAGGGGGAGGGCAATGTTCCACTAGTTATGAGGTTTTTTATTCTTGTTTTTGATGGGCCTTTCACTATTCAGGTTTGATTAGGAATGGGTAATGAATTATGATACAATGGTTTAGGATTGGTGGACGTTGCCAGGTAAGGGTTTTGGGGTTAGGGTTTCAAAAAGTATTGGGAATAAATAGTAAACTTTTATCTCTCTGGGCCAGAGTTTGCAGGAATAGTGAAGTTGTGCCGATGAAGACAGTGAAAGAGTAAAGTCACATTAAAAAAAACAACCAAATGCCCTGGTTGGTGTAGCTCAGTGGATTGAGCGTGGGCTGTGAACCAAAGGGTCGCCGGTTCGATTCCCAGCCAGGGCACATGCCTGGGTTGCAGGCCAGGTTCCCAGTATGGGGCACATGAGAGGCAACCACACATTAATATTTCTCTCCCTCTCTCTCCTTCTCTTCCTCTCTCTCTAAAAATGAATAAATAAAATTAAAAAAAAAACAAATAAAAAAGGGATGATCATGTGGACGCTAAGTTGTAGGGGTAAATGGTCTTGGGTTTGCATCATCTAGTGGTGACGATCAGTTTGGAATCCAAGAGGGAAATTGTTAGAGTCAGGACAGGTAAAGATAATGAGGAAGCAAGACTGACACTGAGTTTAGCTAAAGTGATGCTCACCCCCAGTGGGTGTGGAAGGCAGGGAAAAGGAGGGAGGTTGATTGACGGTTCAAAGGTATAAAATATTTGTATGCATATATCTGTAGTTTCTTATACTTTATATAACTTTTTCTTAATTTTTTTGCTGCATAATAAAGTTTCAAATTAAACAATTCTTTCTATGTGTTGCTTAAACAACAGGGGCAGCAAATGGACAGGCAGAAGGTGACTATTAGGGCTTGTTGCCAAATGTGGAATGATTATTGAATAGGAGCATGCAGACCTGAGTATGAATGACCCTGTTAGAAGGTCATCTTGGAAATCTGCCCTGTTGTTCCTATTGTATGTTTTTACAAAACTCTTTCCAACTATACTCTTTTAATTCCTCTTTCTAATAATCTGATTAATGGGGAGTCACACCAATATCAGGAAAGTTTCTTTTGGTTCCTCTTCCTGGTGTTTTGTTTTGTTTTTTTACATATTTTAATATTATTAATTTTAATGTCAGGCCCTTTCTTCAGTTCTTGGAATTTGTTGGAGCTCTTAATTTTCAGCAGGAATTATTGCCTGAGCTGAGGCATTTTTTTCTATGATTTCACTGAGTGGGTCTCCTAAAGAACAAACTCTGAGTAAATTCTTTTAATTCATAAAACTTGAAAAGAGTAACAAGTTGTTTTGGAAAAGGTTACTTAAAAATTACATTTTACCTTGAGCAGTATTCAAATCTTTGCCTGACTCATCGTGAGTGTTCCAGGAAAACGACTGTATTTCTGCTCCCCAGTTGATTCCAGTCTGTTTTCAAAGCAAGTAGCTTATTTTGGACAATGATAGTCCAAGTATATTGGTTAAAAGTTTGCTGGTAACTTAGAGATTTTGTGAAGAGAGATGATCTCAGTTCATGGATATTAGTTATTGAGCACCTACTTATCAGCTGTGCACTTCACATGTATTGTTAGTAATTAACATAACTGTCTCCTTATTTTTTTAAACAGATACTGAAACTGAGGCTCAGAAAAGTTGCTTGCTTAAGGTCTCAGCGGATAAGTCAAAGGACAAGCTATGGAGTAATTTCTACTTAATGCCAAAGCTCATTTGTGCTACACGGTGTTACCTTCTGTATTCTCATTTTAAAGCTATTTTAAATGAGTTGTAAATAATAAGACAATTTAATAAGAAGAGAGATCAATTCCATTTATAGTGCTAGTGAGTAGCAGTCCCTAAACCCTTCCCAGCCATTTCTGCCCTTTTTTTATCATGCATTTTATTTTAACCATCGATCTATACAGTCATTTCATGTTCCTTTTCATCTGTATGCTTATTTTTATCCCATCTTTTCTACTGGGTTTCTTTACATATTAGTAAATGACTATTTATTTATATCAGTGTAGCTGTGTGAAAGGGGTTGGCATCTGGTATGAGAAGAGAAGATCAGGGTCAGATAAGAGAATACATATGCAAAGCTATACATGGAAACTGTTAGTACATGTTTCTACAAACTGAAGTTAGGCAAGACCACACCTTGTTCCAGCTGTGAAAGTCCATGTTCATGGTTACCACAGTCTTGAAACCCTGCCTTGGCCTAGCACAATGACTTCACAAGTAGATTTGCGTGTGTTCATTTATTGAACAGTGTTCACTTGTACCTGGTGGATCTCCAAAACCTATGTGCATGTTATATTTGAATATTTTCAACAGAAAAAAAAATATGTCATTAAACATGATTCTTTGCCAGTATGGCTACTTTGCGGAAAAACCTATCCAAGTTTCAAAGTGTAATTTGGCAATGAGGTGTGATGGGAGGCAGATGAAGGCAGCTGCACCAACACATCAGTCAAAGAATACCAGTTATGGAATGGAAATCAAGTTTCACGAGTGCTTGAGCCCCGTTCTGCTGCTTACATTTATTGAGCACTTACTGCATTATAGGTATTCTGCTGTGAAGCGAGGATGCAAAACCGAGCACCATATGGATCTTATCCTCACTGAGATCATAGTTTAGGGTCCAGCTAATTTTTAGTCATTGCAAGCAAGATGGTACATGCTAGACAGAAAGAGATGTATACAGCACAGTAGGCATGGAGCTTTGTAAGGATCCCCTTCGTTGCCAGCCTGCCTGGACTGCCAGGTCCCTTCCTCACAAATAAGAAGCCAACCAGTGACTTCTTTGATGTGCAGAGAAGCACAGAGCAGTATTGTTTGTCCACTTTTACCCAAGTTTCTTGTCTTCTAATCAGGGGATAGGTAAGTGGTAAGTAGGGAGAAGTGAGTTTGGGAGATGAGCATTTAAGTGGCTTTAAAGCTTTTGTCATGTTAAAAAAAATACTGCAATATAAAAGCTTTGAATATAAGTCATTTTATTTATGTAGGAGTATATGTGTGAAGGGTAAATTCCAATAAATGAAGCTGTTAGGAAAAGGGATGTGTACATTTGTAATTTTGACATCCAGGGTGGGGACAAAGTAGGTTTACAGTGTGAGTATGTGAACCACAGACTTAATTCTTGTATTATTTATTAATTATTGTCTTATTTTCCACACAAACAATGGTAAAGCGACTTTTGCCCCCACCCTGTATATTGCCAAATTATTCTAAGAAATTGTCTCAATTTGCACTCCCACCAGCAATTATGAAAGGGTCTATTTCCATACAATCTTGCCAATGAAGATTTATCACACTTTTTGATAGATGCCACTTGGTAGGTGAAAATAGCAGCTCGTGCAGTTTAATTTTCACTGCTCATATTATGCGTGCGCTGGGGCTACATGTGAAATACAGAAGAACTATTTGTCTTTTGTCTTCTGTGAACCACCTGGTAATACCCGCTTCCATTGATTTAATGATTTTTTTGTTTGTTTACTTATTAGCAGCAGTTTTTTTTTAATTAGGGAAATTCCTTTTTGTGTGATGCACCATACCTGTGGCTTTACATTTTGTGTTCCCACTGCTGTATTAAACACATAAACAAAACACCATTTCTGATGATAGAATCTCTAGAACTTCTAAATCTTTTGCCTTATTTCTCTATTTCCATGTAATGATACTCCCTTTTGTTTCTTTCCCAATAAAGTTATTTCCTCCTTGTAATTAGGTTACAGTGTTGATTAATTTCACCTTCCCTCTAATGTTCCTTATTTCTGAAACATCTTTAGGGTACCTTTCAAAATTCTACTGACAATATTTTACTGCTAAGAGTATTCCTTTTCTGAAAAAAAAAATTCTTTTTTACCCAAATAGAAACTAATTAACTTATAAACTTCTAAATTTTAGGATTTCACAGTAGCATAGATCTCTCTTTTGAATTAATCATTTGGGGCACCCAGATTTTTCTAGGTGTATGTGATAACAAGCTGTAGCCCCTGAGCTCACGCCTTGTGCCTAACCCGTGGCAATTGCTGTGCTCTGAATTTACTTCTTCAGGACGGTGTACTCCTCCCTGTCTGCTGGTATTTTGGGTCTCTCCCAGGAAGAAACTACTGCACCACTCTTTCCCATGCCCTTCTTGTCCACTGATGAATTTTAGTGGATTATGCTCAGCCAAATACAAATTCTGAAAACATAAAGAACAGATTGTAATTGACAAACCCTTTGTTTTCAAGTTATTCATGTGGCTTTTCAGAAATAACACAAAGCTCTCTTTGTTTTTGAAATACAGAAAGAACCTCTTAACACACCAAGTATTTAAATCTACTCAATATGATGGGTGGGCTAATGCGTGAATCCTGGCTGGGTACAAAGGAATTGCTGTGAAAAACTCATTCTCAAGCCATATATGCTGCTAAATTTGCAAACACAAATAGCACTTTGGTTAAAGACTGTGAGGAATTAAAGAATGTTCAAAGATTTACAGTGGGAATAATTAAGGGGTTGGGAGACTCTAAAGAAAGGCGTGAGCACTCATGGTTATTTAGCCTGTAAAAAAGAAGTCTCCAGAGTCCTTTAATAATGAGTTTCTGGATCATAAAAGAAACATGGAAAAGGTGGTGCCCAGGAGGGGTCTTTATCTAAGGATACAGGAAAATGAGCACATAAAACATGAGTAAAAATATAGGTTAGAAACAAGTTAAGACTTTAATTGAATATGCTCACTTAAAGATAAGACTGCACTTTTCTCCACACATATTATAGTTTAATAAAAAGAAGATTGATTCTTACCCATGTGAGATGACTTTGGAATGGTCAGAGAGTGAGAAGTAGTGTGTGTGTCCTCTGGCATCAGGTGGCTTGGACTAAATCCTAGCTCCTTCGCTTCCTGTTTGGGTGACATGGCAAACCTCTCTCTTTGTTTCTCCTAGCCTTATTTCTCACTTCTAAAATAGGAATAACAACAGTATCCACCAACTAGTGTTGTTATGAGAATTAGATGAGATAATATCTGTGCCCTAGTTATGATTTGGTTTTGTTTTAAAAGGCTGAACATCTAAAACATCAGTGGTCTAAACAAGAGGCAAATCGTTTTTTCTCATGAATAATTCCCAGGAGACATCTAGGGCTGGAGCGGTGCTCATGGGTCCTGGTATCCAGGTCCTAGCTCACCTGATTGCTCTATCCTGTATGGCTTCCATTGCTAAGCACAAGTCTGTTCTGGCCATCTAGTGGTCTGAATTCAGCCCAACAACAAAAAATAAGGAAAAGGCTCTTTCTTGAGAATGCTTTCTGGAAGTTATACTTCTATTCCCAGCCCATTGGTTAGATCTTTGTTGCATAGTGATTATAGAGCCACAACAGATGTTGGGAAAATTGTTTGAATTACAATAGCTGTATCTTCAGAGAGAAAAGAAAAAAAATATCAGCTGGTGTTGAAATTGGTGTCTGCTACATTCATGCAAGCCCTAACGTGTCCCCCAAGTAGGCACAACCAAAAGCAAAATTCAACTCAAGTGAGCACTAAATTATTGCCTTTCTGAATGATGGCCAGTCCTTTCCTTGAAAATAAAAAAGTCCTCTATTCTTTGATTTTTCATTCTTTGTTTTCATACATTACATTGCTGTTGTTACCATTATTATTGAGAATCCAGGTCTATCAATAATCAAACACCAAATGTGCTAGATGACCCATATAAAGTTTCATTTAATCCACTCAGCAATCCTGTAAAGACAGTGGTTTTCAATGGGGATAATTTGCCCCACATGGGACATTTGACAATGTCTGGAAAGAATTTTAATTTTCTAACCAAGGTTGTGCCAACTTCTAGAGAGCAGAGGACAGGGATGCTGATAAACATTCTACAATGCACTGGATAACTCCTTACAACAAAGAGTTATCTGGTACAAAATGTCAATAATCCTAAATTGACAAACCCTGCTGTAAAGTTTTATGACCTCTGTGTTATAGATACAGAAAGTTCAGAGAGGTTAAGGAGTTGACCAAGTTTACAGAGCCTGTAAATGACAGAACCAGACCTGGAATATAAATATATCTAGCTTAAAGTTTAAGTTTTTTACTTCTAGAAGGGCAAAAAGAATTTCATTTTAGAGAAAGTAAAGAATGGTATATATACAACAAAACCACAAAATCATTTAAAGAGATAATTAAATGAAAACACATCAGTGTCAAATGGAGTGTTTAGTAAATCTTCTGACCTTGCCGTGATACCTAAAATTAATGTCTAGAGTACCTGATATAGAAAATCAAACCTGTAATCATGTCTGGAAAGGGGACATTGTTTTTTCTTTCATTTGATCACTTTCTGTTTTTGAAACCGTTGTCAGTGCATACTAAAGCTTGAGAAAAGACATAGGCAATCAGAAAAAAAACTTTAGGTTTCTAGGAAAAGGGGTCATTGAAAAATGATCTATCATGGATAATAGACTCATTATAATGGAAAAAATTGATACCAGGAAAGACTTGATATGATGGTACTAAACTGCCTGAAATACTAAACAATCTTTTAAATGAGTTAATTGCAGTTTAGGAAATATACATAAGCATTTACTTAGCTTATTAAAAAACAAGACCATCTGCTAACTAGGCTTATTTAAAAAATACTTGCATTTTATTTGTTATTCAGCTAAATATAATGTACTGGGGATATATTTATAATCATATATATGTGATTACATATCATATAAGTAATCATATACATATATATATTTCATGTAAGCACTTGACAGGAACTGAACCTAAATATTTTAGGCTTTTGTTCATGAAAAGGAAAGAACATTTCCTCTGCACCATATCCACAGCATTTCCATAGTAGAAAGTGGCAGAATATGGCAACGAGGAGGGCAAGTCAGATGCGTATTTTGGAATTTGGGAGTCAGGTTGAATACTAATTATTTCTAACTGTAGGGTAGGGGG
>VMDR010024304.1:0-15110 GCA_007922815.1 Macrotus californicus | reverse complement strand
AGGGCTAGGTAAAGGCTAGTCGAATAATCCTCTCAGTTTCTATCTTTTCTTCCCATTTTTAATAAAGATGTTTTGTACAGAAAAATATTTCTCTACTATAAGAAGAAAAATGATGCAAGTGAAAAGATTGACGGTAGCTGACATTGGTTCTCAGAGTTAGGGAAATTCCGGGGACGAGTGGGGGATACAACATACTAGAGATTGCTTGCCCTGTTTTAAAAGGCAGGCATTACCGGATTTGATATTACTAGCTCTGTTCTAAAAGAAAGTGGATTTTGTTCATATTTTATGTGAAATGTGTGGATTTTTAAAATTGTTGGTTCAATATTTTAAAAGGTATAATAAGAGCTAAATAGAATCTATTTTTCAGCCAAAGCTTACCAGTTTGTAGCCTCTGAAAGAAAGACTCTCTTGCAGTTGTGTTTATGGGCATATGCAGGTGAAAAATTGATGGGAAAAAATTGATAGAGCTACTTTGTATCTTAATAGCCCAAGGTCAGTAATGAACAATTACCTTTATCACCTTTTAGCTGGAGTGTATTATAAATAGGAGTGGTTTTCAATGATTTGACTTCCTAGTCAGAGAAAGAAGGGCTATGGAAATTTCATAATAACAGATTTATAGATTTATAAAGTAAAATAATCTTCATAAATATTTAAGTGAATCGATGGGGCCCATGGGCGATAATAATAGGCAAGTATTTTTCTCTCTGTGTACAAAGTAATGTGCGATTGCTGTAGCAATTTGCATCTTGATTAGATGGATTATTTTATCTGGGTTTTGAACTCTTGTTCTGTGAAATATAGTCTCAGACAATTCTATTTATTTCTTTTACTATTGAGATATTGAGAAATGTTTGAAGGGAAGAAAACCTAAATTGTTGTCAGTTCCCACTCCATCTTGTGCTATCCCAGGTCAGAGTGAGTGTTTCTGGAGCCTTCTCTGCCTCTCCTTTCACTAGTGAGAGCATAGCTGCAATGTGGCGGTGGCTTTGTGTTGTCGTTGTTGGTATTTAGAGATTGCGGAGTGAGACTCTTGGGATGGTAGGGTGAGGAGCACTACTCTTCACAAAAAGCAATGATAAAGCTGAATACTAGTACCAAAAACAGCCATTTCAGAAATCTGAAAATTGACTAAGGTCGTACAACAGATTGTTAAGTATGTGTTTAACAAGAACTACTGAACCTTGGGTATGAGCAGGAAGAGTCTGTGCTGTACAGCCTGGACTGCTCCCTCCCCCTCCTTGGTTCCATCATGGGATGGTTCGGCCATGGCGGGGCAAGCCATGAAAAGCTGCAAGGGGAGGCTGACTTGATTTGGAGAGGAGAATGGAAAACCCCATGCCCTCAGTTACTGTTAGAAATTGTCAGCAAATAAACAGGAAAGGCTGGCCTGAAGTTGGGTTCCTAGCTGGAATAGGCAAGAAACCAACAGACTAGTGAGAAATTTAACAGGGAGAAGAATGCAGAAAGATAGCCACAGTGGGTCTTCATAGGCCTCCATCTCCCTGGTGGTCTGGAAGATGGCCTGCATGCCCAAGGCTGAGCACATGCTCGAGGGTTCTCCACAGATCCTTGGATGAATTTGAGACCTTCAGCTGAGAAGTAAAAGCTGGAACAGGCTTGTAGATAATGTACTTTGTGTAGTGGGCTGAATAGCATCCTCCCAAAGGATGAGTCCAAGTCCTAACCCCAGGTACCTGTGAATGTGACCCTATTTGCAAATAGTCTTTGCAGGTATAATTAAGTTAAGGTTCTGGAGACAAGATAATCCTGGATTTAGGGTGGGCCTTAAATCATTGACTGGTGTCTTTATAAGAGAAAGGAGAGGGGGGTGGATTTAAGACCCACAGAGAAAGGAGAAACATGGAGGAGCAAGCAGGCCACGTGATGCTGGAAGCAGAGATTGGAACGATGCATGCACGAGCCAAGGAGCATCACAGACTGCTGGCCACGACAGATGTGGGAGAGGCATGGAGCAGATTCTCCCTGTAAGTCTCCAGAAAGAACCAACTCTGCCAGCACCTGATTTCAGATGTCTGACCTGCAGAACTGTGAGAGAATCAAGTGCTATTGTTATAAGCCACCTAGCTTATGGTAATTTGTTACAGCAGCTCTAGGAAACGAACACACTCAGTGTTGGCAAATGTACAGATGGTTGTGTTAACTTCCCACAGTGGAAAGAGTGGGAATGTGGGGCTCAGACAGATTTGCTGTGTCTGATTTCTAGCTCATTGATTTTCAGTTTGTGATTATGAACGTTCATCTTCTGTGAATCTCAGTTTTGTTATCTGTAAAATGGGCTTCTTTGCAGAAGCCTTCCCCCAAATCCAGGCTGTAATAAATTCTTGTTCTCTGGGCAAACTTGCCCTTTCTCTGCACTTAGCCTCTTGTGTTGAATTATTTTTGTACACAGTTGATTCTACCAGACTGAAATTCTCTAAAGGCAGAGGCTCTATTATATTTACCTTATTGGCCACAGTGTCTATGACATAGTAGGTGTAATCAACCCATGCTTATAAGGCTGTTGTGATATGAGGAGTAAGTGTGGTGTTTGGTAGCAATGGTACCTGTGATCGTTGTTATGCCTGTCTTTCAGGTTTGTATTCCCCGTTTTCATTTTTAGCCACACATCTGTTTATCCCTCAGGAAAAAAGATAGAGTTTGAACTGGTCTTTGAGCAATATGTAGTCTTTGGGCTGGTGGAGAGATTCAGGGAGGGTGCTCCAGATGAAAGAGACAATAGAAAACAGCATGAACTGCTATAGGATGCTAGGAGCCTACGACCTTCCCAGAACGGGAAGCTTCACCCTGCATAAAAAGATGCCAAAGGTACTCTTAGCTGTACATTGTTTTCTCTCCCTTAAATCATGTGTGCAAACTCTGTGGTAGAGGATCCATGTTTGTGTCAAATGCTTCATGCTTGTTTAACTTCTTAGTTCATATACATGCCTTCGATGTGTGTGTGGTCAAGGATCATATGTGGTAAAACTAAACGAGATCACAGATCTCAGAACCAGACCAATCATCCCAATCGGATTATCTCCAGCCATAAATAATGACTGGGCACAGAATCAACCAGCAAAATTAAAGCGTAGAGAGCTTGGATATTTGGGGAAAAGAAGACAAGAATGCCAAGAAATTCAAGGGTTACAAGCTAACTCTCCGGGAGCAAGAGCAGTAGAAGCTACCAGCAGCTGCAACTGATGGGAGTACGTCTTGCTAGGAAAGGAAATGTATGAATTGGTAAGGAGAATACAGGGTGTTATGACAGGCTAAACACCTTCCGAATCAGAACTGTGCTCCCTCCTTTTAAAAACAATTGAAAAGATTCCACTCTTTAAGGAAATTGTTAGTGAAAAAATGTGATTCTTGAGCTGTAAAACAAGTGCAAAAATAAAATCAGCATTTAAAAGCATGTTTTATTTTTTTGTGAGTGTCGTAAAAAGCAGTATGTGGTTTCTTAGACAACACCATATGTTATTAAAGTTTTGGAATTGTATAAAATTACCAATACAATTGGAAAGTCTTTACTTCATTATTATTTTTGTAAAAAAATTATTATACGTATAATACATATATGTGGCAGAAAAATTTAGGATCTTTAGGCTAGGCATACATTTTCAAAATTACTCATTTTCTATCACCAAAAGGTAATAATATACATGTTTTAATGTGGATCCTCCTAGATGTATTATATGTATTATGCTCAAATGGGCTTCCACACCATTAAACTCATAAGATTAGTTTGAATATTGTATAGTCACTTTTAGAAGTCTCTAATTTATGTAGACACAATATCTGTTTTCCTTGCCCTTTTCTATTTTCTGGTGATTCCGGCAACTATCCAAAAGTCCTTCTTAAATCAGCCAAAGTTTTTTGTGACTTGTAACTAAGAACTCTGACTCATCGTGTGCCTCTCTCAGTTGTACCCAGAAAATGGAAAGCCTAATTGTGTTTATAGTAGGATAGGGAACCATCTGGATTGTTACCATCTCTAGGGAGCCCAGAAATTTAGACCAGAAAGGATTTTGGAGATGGTCTTGTCCTCTGTGTATGTTGAGGGCAGTGATTTCCTGTAGCGGAAAAAATTTGAGGACCTGGGTTCAAGTCCTCCCTGTTACTTACTGGCTATACTTTATTGGGCAAATTAGTTTATTTCCTGGGTGAGATATATATATATATATATATATATATATATATATATATATATATATATATATATATATATATGATTATGTATGTGTGTATATGTATGCCTTTAAAGTGAAGGAATTTGACTTGAAATTTTACCAGATTTGGAGTTCTATGACTTTTAAGCAAATTCAGAAACTTTAGATTTCAGCTCATAGCTCCTAATTCTGAATTCTCAGTCCCACAAATTACATAATGCTATAAAGTATAAATATGTGAAAATTAAAACATCAAGGAGGTACATAGGGAGTAAATCTATGTCTTTCTTTTGAATGTTTGAATTCATTTGACCTTTTGATGAATCAATAAGCAGCACAGATATTCAGATGGAATAATTTATATAGATAATGGGGCACTGTGTGTTTATGTTTGTAGCTTAAGATGAAAATTACTTTCACAGTTAGAAATTATTAGTTTCTTCTATTGTAGCTTCTCAACTTATGAAAGAGAGTTCTTAAATGTCGTTAATACTGTATGTGTTGAGTATGATGTCTTTCTCATTACCATCTCAAGGACCCAAAAAATCTTACCTCAGGTGAAACTTTGGAGATTAAAACTGAACATAGTTGACCCATATGCTCATAGAAAGGCATAAGTCAGTAAACTTATACTGTCCAGCTGATGTTTGGATAATGAGTACTTTTATCTGCTTCCTGTGATGCAAAGCCCAGCAGTGGCAGCCACATGATATTCATAGTACTTTAGTGCTCGAAAGGATCTAGTCCATCTTCTATATTTTATCGATGAGAATAGGGAGGCAGAGAGACTAAGTGACCTGTCGAAGGCCATGTAACTAACATCAAGTTCAGTAGTAGATTTGAGACTGGAACTTAGGACTTACACATTGAGCAATATGATGGCTATGATGATGTTTTTCTTGATCACTATGGAAACCCAGATCCTTGTACCTGTGGGTACTCAACCATTAAATGTTGATTATCAATCACTTTTAGCACAGTGTAGCTTTTATTATGCATGTGTACAGAAGAATCTGAAAAAGTATTCAAAACTTTAACTTTTATTTTTTTTAATTATATTTTATTGATTATGCTATTACAGTTGTCCTGATTTTTCCCCCTTTGTCCCCTTCCACCCAGTATTCCCCCACTCCCTCAGGCAATCCCCACACCTTATTCATGTCCATGGGTCATGCATATAAGTTCCTTGGCTACTCCATTTCCTGTGCTGTACTTTATATCTCCATGGCTATTCTGTAGCTATCTATGGAGATTAAAACTTCATGGCTACCTATTTGTATTTCTTAATCCTCTCACCTCTTCACCCATTCTCCCACATCTTCCCTCCCATCTGGCAATCACCAAAATGGTCTCTGTGTCCATGGTTCTGTCTCTGTTCTTCTTGTTTGCTTAGTTTGTTTTTTACCTTCAATTGTTGATAGATGTGTATTTTTTTTTTTGCCATTTTATTGTTCATAGTTTTGATCTTCTTTTTCTTAAATAAGTTCCCTTAATATTTCATATAATAATGATTTGGTCATGATGAACTCCTTTAGTTTTTTCTTGTCTGGGAAGCTCTTTATCTGCCATTTGATTAGAAATGATAGCTTTGTTGGTAGAACAATCTTGGCTGTAGGTCTCTGCTATTCATGACTGAATATTTCTTGCCAATCCCTTCTAGACTGCAAAGTTTCTTTGGAGAAATCAGCTGCAAGTCTTATGGGAACTCCCTTGTAGGCAACTAACTTCTTTTGCTGCTTTTAAGATTCTCTCTTTATCTTTACCTTTGGCATTTTAATTACGATGTGTTTCAGAGAGGGCCTCTTTACATCCATCTCATTTGAGACTCTCTGTGCTTCGTGAACTTGCATGTCTATTTCCTTCACCAAATTACCGAAGTTTTCCTTCATTATTTTTTCAAATAAGTCTTCAATTTCTTGCTCTTTCTCTTTTCCTTCTGGCATCCCTATGATGCGAATGTTGGATCTTTTGAAGTTGTCCCGGAGGCTGCTTATACTGTCCTCATTTTTTTGGATTCTTTTTCCTTCTTGTTCTGTGTGGTTGTTTTTTTGTTGTTTTCTGTAAGAAGAACTTTTTGGGGCTCTAGAAGTTTCTTCCACTGACACAATCCCTCCTGGTTTTTGCAGCCAGAAGTTGTGGGGATTTATCTTCCTGGCACCAGAACCCTGGGCTTGGGGGGCCTGGTGTGAGGCTGGGACTCCTTGCTCTCGAAATAGCCATCCTGAATTTTTATACACCACACCTGGGTATGGGACCAGCCCATTCTCTTGTCTGTATCCCTGGTAACAGTCTGGATCGATGTGGTTTCTTTAATTCCATAGTTGTCAGACTTCCATACAACTCTATTTCTGCCAGTTCTGAGTGATGGTTGCTCTATATTTTAGTTGTAATTTTGATGTGGTTGTATGAAGAGGTGACTCATGCCTGCCTACGCTGCCATCTTTAGTGTAAGTCTAAAGGTTTAACTTAAAAAACCACACCAATATTTTAATGCTGGAAGCCAATGATTTATTTTAGTTCCTAGGTCTTGATTCAAGTTGTCCACATCTGTGACTGTTGATGCTACCTGAAAGCTAGAGTTGGTGTAGGATGGTAGGAACACTGATCATCTCTTTAAATAGTTTATCAGAATGTTAATGTTAATGTGCAGCAGGTAGCGGGGCCATTTACCTTGTACTTGGATTAATAGGTTGTTATTACTCTTTCAAGGTATTTGACATATGCACACATGGCTCAGTGATGGTATTCTCTTCCTGACTGGGTAAGGATTATTTGCTTAGGTTTTGTTCTGAAATATTTATAATATATTAAACAGTACTGACACTTATTTGAATGAGGTTAAAACAGAATAGCAAATCTACAATAATGTGTAATGACTTAGTTAAAATGTAGTTTATCAGATGAGACTGATGATATTCTGACAGTAATGCTCCATTTGAGTTAAAAAAGGGAAGCAGAGATAAAATCCCACTGAGGATGAGTCCAGAAATATATGTCTAGATTAATTTTGGAACTTGGTAATTAAGATACAGCTGACCTGATTTCTTAGATCTCCTCTGCCTCCTTCCATATTTTGCTGTCATCTCGTTCCAATTTAAGGCTCTTCTTTTATTTTCTGCTTTAATGTGCTGATGTTTTGTTCCTGTCCAATGAGAAATGATTGGACCTCTTTTCGTACATAAAAAAGTAGTCTTACATCTTAAGGTTTGCAGTTGGTTTTCTAGAGTTAGAAGGTTTATTTGAATAAGATAAAAACAGATATTTTTCAATACTTATAGATCTGGAGTTTTCATACTGAGGATATTTCCTGGCAAAGAGAAATGGCTTTGAATATTCAACAGAAAGTACTCTGCTCTGAGATTTTTCACTGGGGGATTACCCTGTCATAGAGTATAGATTATGGCAGGGACTTCTTCCAGGTTCTGTGTTCCACAGTCTACTGTGAACATCATTTGTACATTGATGTTTGTTAGACGACAGGAGAGTAACAGAAATGACCAGAATAAATAGTAACCACTGTTTAAGAAAATAAAAAAAGTGGTATTTTTGACTGCGAAAAAAGAATCACATTGTATGCAGCGTAGTTTCAACAAATGCTCTGTTATCTAACGTGCTAGTTGCTCCATTGTTTCATTCTTGGTACTTCTGTGCAGATACAGGGGAGGAAAATTGATAGTGGGAGACTATGAAGTCCTCCTTAAACAGATCAGAGCTGTTTGCTGCTTGTGTGGATTACAGAGGTGGAGGGGCGGAGCCTGGCTAACTTGTCCACCTGTACTGCTCTCCCCAGGCCTGGATTCCCTGCACAGTGTTTGCAACCCCCCTCTACAATCTCAAAGAAAATTTGCATTCTGTTTGGCATCATTTTAGTGTAACATATCTTAAAAATCAAATTCTGATTTGGAAAATATCAATCTATATGTTATGTATTTTGAGAGTTTTTAGTAACTAGAATAGAAAACCCATTTTTAGAACTTGCTAGAATACAGTGTATTATTATCTGAGCAGATTTATAAGTAGGCTGAGTAAGTGGCTTCATTTATGATTACACTTGAAGGTTGTCAAAGGCCCTTGGGCAAAAATATCTCCCTTACAAGATTAGAGGTCATACCTGAAAGAGAATTCTTTCACTTGAGGACACTTGATTTAAGTGGCTTAAGTAATTACCTTATCTGGGTAGGTAGTATATTAGCAGGCAATTCGACCCAGTTCAACATGAATGTGTTGAATGTCTGTGATGTACAAGGTGCTATATTATCTTTTGGGAATACAAAGATGAATAAAACAGATCCTCCCCACAGAAAGTTTATGGTTTGGTGGTGGGTCCTGGCAAGTATACATCAAGGTATGTGATAATAATTTTTGTTTACAGTAGAAAGATTTTGATGGAATGATTCTGGCAAACTTTTTGGAGGGGAAGGGATGCTGCTGGAGAGGTTGGAGATTACAGTTCTATGGCATTTATGGGTAGATTGGCAAATTTGATATCAGTCAATGACATGTGTGTCATTGCCTCTAGAAACTTGATTATAACATCATGGTGCTGTTGGAATGTGGCCGAGAGAGACCAGCTGATTGGCTGTCAAAAGGCCCTAACATGTACAGTTCCCTCTGACTGATACATCCAAGTCCACGACTTAGCCCTTAGCTCTGTACACTCCAAATCTCCACATTATCTGATTGAACCCTGGGATATTGCCTCAAGCTCACAAAGCTCGCAAGAGATGGATGGTTAGAGCCCATGGTAGAATGCTAATGATTAACTTGACATAAAAATGTATGAATGTGAAGTGAAGTGTGAAGAATGAATTTTCTTTCCATGGGAAAAGTTTCAGAATATTGTTGGGTGATCATAGAATCAGAATAAGGATAATTATTTTTGTGACTTAAGTATTTAACAGCATCAGGTTCTGATAATAAGATCAGGTTCGGATGCTTTCATCTTAACATAGGCTGATAGGACATTTGGGTTGAAATTCTGTCTTGGATGTTCTGTGTCCTAATCTCCAGGTTCTCCACTATGTTCTGCCTGAGGTTACAAATTTCATATATATATTTCCCCTTTTCATGGAAATGATAGCACATTAAATATGCTATTCTGCACTTTGCTTTTTTCACTTAACAATATATATTTAGCACATCTTTATTAATAAAGTGTTTATTCATCCTCTCTTTTTTATAGCTACAAAGAATTCTGCTGTAGAAAGTATCATGATTTATTTAGCCAGTTCCATATTTATGAGAATTTGATTATTTTTAATCTTTTGCTACTACAAACAGTGTAGCAGTGAATATTGTCTACCTCTTTGTCTATCTCAGTTGACTTAGTGTGTCAGTTCCTTGTCTTCTTAAATTTTATGTTCTCTTATTTTCCTCTCTTCTCACAGTATTCACTGACCATGGGAAGTCATATACATTCTTATAGCTTTAATTATCATCTATATGCTGATGGTTCTTATATTGATATCTGTATTTCTAACCCATATCTCCCTTTTCATGTCCATAAGTATATATGGCTTGCCTGTGGTATAATTCCATTGGGATGTTCAGTATGAATGTTGTTTGACATGTGCTTAAATGGATCTCATCATACTTACTTCTTCCTTACCCCCATCAAATATGTTCCACCTCGGGGTTCCTTCCTTGATGACTGACACCACAATCTCCCAGTTGCCTGAGGGAGATAGTTGAGAACTATGAGTCCTTCCTTTCCTTCAACATCTTCATCTAATCAGCCACCAAGAATTGTTGATTCCACTTCTTACATAGTCCTACCCTCAAATACCTTTTCTATTCCTACAGGCCAGTGGTTCTCAAAGTGTGGTCCCAGGACCAGTAACATTAGCATCATCTGGGAACTTATTAGAAATTCAGATTCTTGGGTCCCACTTCATGGGTCCCAGTGTTCTAACGAGCCCTCAGGTGATTTGAATGCATGCTGAAGTTAGGAAAAGCATTCTTCCAGGCCCACTTTCTAAATTTAGCAATTGATTATCTTTTGTTCTTGGATGATTTCAGCAGCCACCTAAGTGGTTTTCCTGTCTCCAGACTTGTTCCCCAGAAATCTCCATTATAGAAGTCAGAGTCCTGTTTCTGAAATGCAAATCTGCTGTGTTTAAAGTCCTTGGAACTTTCAGGATAAAGCTCAAACTCTTCTTAGTATGACGTAAAGCTCAGCCTTTGCTTTCTTTGGTAGACTCACCATCTCTCATCAATCCCTCCTCTGCACTCTAAAGACCTGCTGTGCTGAAATACTAGCAGTTGCCTAGCGTAAATCATTTTCTTTCTGGTTCTCCATTTGTCCCTCTACCTACCATGTTCTGTTTTCCCTTTGTCATGATCTCTCTCTTCTCCCCCAGTCACATTATTTAGTTCTTTTATTGACTACATTTGTCACTGTAATAAATATTCTTAAACCTCTGTTTTTCATTCCGTCTGTGTTTGATGACCGTGTGGCCAGATTAGGTTTTTCTGCTGTGGTATGAAGGTCTCACTCTGGGGTGGGGATGCCAAGTGGCATCACTGTGTGAATAGGTGGGGCATTTGCTTGGACTGGCTTCCCTCCAGGGGAGTGAGAGGGGAGGTGGTTGTCTGATTTGTCATTAATACTTTCTGCAGTGTAGGATGATTTTGTACCCCTAGGCTTTGGTGCATCCTGGGTTCTGACTGTATTCTACTAACTCCTGGTCCTCTGCTTAATCTCTCCCAGTATTTGTGTAATTTGTATAATTTCTTGTCATAATTGCTCTCTCCCACCATCCATTTTGAGGTTACCTTTGCAGTTGTATTTTCCCCGTGGGGTTTCAGAAAGTACAAGAAGTGTGTGTGTGTCCCTTCTTAAACTGGAAGCATGTGTGAATTTTTATTTCCATCTGGGTATAAGAAACACATTTTCACAATTGTATTGTGTGGCTAGTGTTGTGGCTCGTGGATTGTCAGACTGGTCACTCATTCAGAACACTGTGCAGAGAGAAAACACATCGAATCACTTAGCAGCATTTGGCCAATGAAATGTTTACATTCTATTTGCATTCTTAATATCTTGGTGTTTTCTTATCTTTTGGTTGTGTAGTTTATTTACATTTAGAAGTTTTCTTTTAGTGGTGGCCTTATTGTATTTCTCAGCATCCTCTAGTTCATTAGGGGTTGCGTAATAGTGTTACTGTGTGATTCTTTTTTGTTTACTCTCTGGAATGTATCCCCTTGTTCACTCTTTGGTTCAAATAGTGGGGCAGTTTGAGTAGTAAAGCCAGAATCAATACTTGATTCTTTCCTTTTTCTTATAAGTTGTCAAAATAATGTGTTGGTTTCCTATTTTCTACCAAGGGGACAAATAAGGTTTTTTTCCCCCTTTACGTATTATTGGGAACTCATGTATTTTAAATGCAGTTGATGTGTTTTAATCTATTGTTATTATTCTCATTGATGCACAAATTGACTCATATTTGGGCAGCGCAAACATGTTGATTCCTGAGTCCTCTTGACAAGATCTCAGTAGACTTTGATAGCTACCTTGCTATATGGTATAGCAAGATTTTCCAGGTTTATCTTCTACATTTCTTGCTCATTAATCAGAATTTCAGAGGAAAATACAAGCCTTTTAAAACAATTTTTCTGACTCAGAACGGCCAGGCTGAGTTTCAGTGGTTCTTTGTGGTGTTAACCTTTGCAGGACAAACCCTCAGAGGCTTTGGGTCTGCACGAGTCTGCACTACACAGAAGCACCGCTACCTCTGACCATCCCCACCTTCACTGACATGGCACCAGAATCTTGTCTGAGTCGCTTTGCCAGCCTTAGGTCATGCCATTTCTGCACTGAATAGCTATTTCTTCATCATGGGATTCTCCAACAAAGACATCAACCTTCAAGAGGAAAGGATTCATTATACATATCCTGCACTATAAGTGACTTAAATTGCAAATGCCATTGCTTCTCTTTTAAAACTGCCAAGTTTCTCTGACTATATGAGGCCTGTCTGGGAAAAGTCCAGCCATTGTTAATATAATTAGAATGGTTTGTGCGACATCAATGTAACCTGACAGCTAAGAAGAGTAGACTGGAATGCACATGTGTGAACAATGACAACTTCACTGTACTAGGCAGTGGGGGTGGTAGATGCCATTGAGTGGGCATGTGTACTGTGTGGTGGTCACCTTCAAAATAACTGAGCGAGTAGAACAACAAATCTGCGACAAATTTTGCATTAAGTTTTAACATTCCTCCACAGAAACTATTTGGATGATTCAGAAGGCCACAGATATGGGCCACTAGTGATTGGCAGCTTCATCACAACAACACACCTGCTCATGCATCACGTCTCATGCAAAGTTTTTTGGTGAAACATCAGATCACCCAGGTGACTCAGCCTCTCTATAGTCCAGATTTGGTGCCCTGTGACTTCTGGCTTTTCCCAAAACTAAAACCACCTTTGAAAGGGAAGAGATTTCAGACCACTGATGAGATTTAGGAAAATACAATAGGGCAGCTGATGGTGATTGGGAGAAGTGTGTGAGGTCCCAAGGTGCCTACTTTGAAGGGGACTGAGGTGTCATTGTCCTATGTACAATGTTTCTTGTATCTTCTTCAATAAATACCTTCATTTTTCATAGTAAATGGCTGGATACATTCTGGATACACCTGTATATTTCCCCATTATCACTGTTAAGAATTATGTATTCCCAAAAGATATATTGAAGTAAAAATCCTAATACCTCAGAATGTGGCCTTATTTGGAAATAGAATCATTGCAGATGTAATTAGTTAAGTTAAATGAGGTCATACTAGAGTAAGGTGGGCCCTTAATCCAATTTGTCTGGTGTCCCTATAAGAAGACGGAAGGTGACCTGGAGATATACAAGGAGAACACACCATGTGACCACAGAGGAAGGGGTTGGAGTGATGCAACTACAAGCCAAGGAAGGCCAACGATGAAGGCCACCAGCAGCAGCTAGAGTGAAGCAAGTGAGGATTCTCCCTAGAGTCTCAGAGGGAGCACAGCCTTACTGACACCTTGGTTTTGAACTTGTAGCTTCCAGATCTGTGAGAAAATAAATTTCTATTGTTTCAGTCACCCAGTTTGTGGCACTTTGTTACTGCAGCCATAGGAAACTAATATAATAATTTTTACTAGTAATGCACTACACTGACCAGTCTAAAAATAGAAGCTGTTTTTTAAAAAAGATAGATTTTTTTTTAGATTAGAAAAGAAATTGTTAACATTCTTAGTTTGTACATAGCACAGAGTATCATAGAATTTGGTTCAAACCCACATTTAATTGATGGGGAAGATAAAGCCTTCAGCAGGAAAGTGGCTTGCCCAGGGCCACACAGGTATTATGTGGGAGAAATAGAACCAGAACTCAGATCTCTGGGTACATGGTTCATTGCCTTTTCCATGACATACATTTGAACAATTTCAATTATTTTCAAGTTCCTTTTATCTCTAGAGACTTGCTCTTAGTCTCTTTCTTTGTATCTTTGCAGTGAAATTTTAATGACATGCAATGCAGTGTGCTTAGTCAATGGAGTATAACGTGGAGCTCAAAGAATTGTCTATCCTTATGCCCCCAAATAAATCCTCTTATTATGTTCACAGTGGTTTTGTGAAGGCGGATTTTGGTTTTGCTTGAGCATTTTGAAATCCCTCTATGTCTCTAGAGGTCAGTGTGGGTTAAAGAAACTCTGTTTCACACTCTATTCAGTTAACATTTAATTCAAGGCAGTTTAATCAGAAATGACGATTAAATAGTGGCCCAGGGAAACAGAAATTAATTCACAATGACAAATTCTATAAGCATGAACATATACAATAATATGGATTTTGGCACATGAAACTTTTGACTAAACCCAGAGACCTTAATATTCTTAGAAGTAATTGAACTAATTTCTGTATTTTTTAACATGTTAAATATTACTATTTTTGCTTAAAATATATGACTGAATTGCTCTAAATTCCTTTCAGAAAGATATTTGTGCTGCCATTAAAAGCTGCTTGAATGAACAATTATGACTAGCCATATTATTTCTCTATGTTGATACATTGAAGCAGTTCTATGTCTTTGTCTTCAGGTGACGTTAATGTAGAAGAGGCTTTGTGAGCTGCTTAGAAGAATGTCCATGGGGAAAACAGGGGATGTTATTGAAAGTCTGGTAAATCTCTGTGATAGCTATCAGTTTTATTATTCACCAGAGCTTTGAAAATTCTTCTCCCATTTCCTCTTCCTCATCCTTTTCTTACCTCATTTGTTTGTGGTAAGAGTGCATTGTTGACAAAATTAATGGTTTTTGTGCCACTGATAAAAAATCTTAGATGAGTTGCCAAGTGAAGTGCTTTTCAACAAGCAAATAGTGTTGCTGAGGGAAGGAGAGCAGGGGACAAGGACCTGCATTCACCAGAGTCTCCTCGGGGCCAGGCAGCTGAACAGTTCTGTTCTTTTCACTCCCTTGGGGTTCTGCAGACGATCATATTTGTAGCAAGTTTCCCATTGCTAAGATTTTAAAAACACTGCGTAGCAGACTAGAGACAGTAAATTGTAAGAGTAAGGAGTACTGATTAGAAGAAACAAATGTGCCAGAGCCGACGAAAAGCGGTAGCTAAAAGTCTGGCTATAGGGCAGGAGAAAGATAAACTAAAAGGGGGACCAAGATGGAAGGAGCCTAGGTTCCTGGGTTCCTGAACTGTCACCTGAAAGGAGAGCCATTTGCTATCAGAAACACAAGTTTAGATTTTGTGAAAGCAAGAAATAAACTTTTATTGTGTTCAATCATTGAGATTTGGGTGTTCTTCTGTCACAGCAGTTCATGTTACCTAATACAGAAAATGAGTCTGGAACAGAGTGTTAAAGAATGTAAAGGATATAGATAATTACGGAAGACATTGAGGGTATCTCAGACAGGAAGGAAGAAATGAGCAATGTCATGGGGAAAGGAACACAGCA
>VMDR010024303.1:0-15111 GCA_007922815.1 Macrotus californicus | reverse complement strand
CTTTAACATTTCATATAATAAGGGCTTGGTGATGATGAACTCCTTGAACTTGACCTTATTTGGGAAGCACTTCATGTGCCCTTCCATTCTAAATGAAAGCTTGGCTGGATAGAGTAATTTTGGATGTAGGTCCTTGGCTTTCATGACTTTGAATACTTCTTGCCAGCCCCTTCTCGCCTGTAAGGTTTCTTTTGAGAAATCAGCTGACAGTCTGATGGGTACTCCTTTGTAGGTTACTGTCTCCTTTTCTCTTGCTGCTTTTAAGATTCTCTCTTTATCTTTCATCTTGGGTAACTTAATGATGGTGTGGCTTGGTGTGTTCCTCCTTGGGTCCAACTTCTTTGGGACTCTCTGAGCTTCCTGGACTCCCTGGAAGTCTATTTCCTTGGCCAAATTAGGGAAGTTCTCCTTCATTATTTGTTCAAATAAGTTTTCAATTTCTTGGTCTTCCTCTTCTCCTTCTGGCACCCCTATGATTCGGATATTGGAACGTTTCAAGACATCCTGGAGGTTCCTAAGCCTCTCCTCGTTTCTTCGAATTCTTGTTTCTCCATTGTGTTGTGGTTGAATGTTTCTTTCTTCTGGTCCACACCATTGATTTGAGTCCCGTTTTTCTTCCCATCACTGTTGGTTCCCTGTACATTTTCCTTCATTTCCCTTATTGTATCCTTCATTTGTTCATCTAATTTGCGACCAATTTCAACCAAGTCTGTGAGCATCCTGATTACCAGTGTTTTGAACTGTGCATCTGATAGGTTGGCTATTTCTTCATCGCTTAGTTGTATTTTTTGTGGAGCTTTGATCTGTTCTTTCATTTGGGCCATTTTTGTTGTCTTGGTGCGCCTGTTACGCACTAAGGGGCGTAGCCTTAGGTGTTCACCAGGGCAGGGAGGCCACGTCGATGCGTTGTGACGCTGTTTGTGGGGGAGGGGTCCGAGAGGGAACAATGGCGGCTGCTCCGCTCCCTGCCGGTTACCAGACACTTTCCACACTACCCACAGTCCAACGGGGCCCCTCTGGTGCTGGCTCCGGTGCCGATCCCTGGTGGGAGGGCTGTGCACGCTCCAGGACCCTGTGGGTCTCTCCAACGAGCTCTCCAGTGAGGCCGGGAGTTTCTCCCGCTGCTGCCGCCTCAACCCCCACAGGAGTTTTCAATCAGAGGCTCTGAGGCTTCACCTCCCCAAGCCGGAACTTTGGGTTGCGGGGTCCGTCCTGCCCCCAAGCTGTTCCTCCCCGTTTATCCTCATGAGGGAGTGGGACGCCCGGTCCGGTCCGCAGCTGCCACCTCTCCTGGCCAGCCGTGCCTTTCCCCGGTCCGCCAGCCGCCGCCCCGCCGCGTGAGTCCTCTCCGCCCCTCCTACCGGTCTGGATGTATGTTTCTTAGTTTCTTGGTTGTCGGACTTCCATATGGTTCGATTTTCTGTCAGTTCTGGTTGTTTTTTGTTTTAAAATTTGTTGTTGTCCTTCTTTTGGTTGTGCGAGGAGGCACAGTGTGTCTACCTACGCCTCCATCTTGGCCGGAAGTCTATATATCATCTTTTTAAAAGTACATATTATGAACAGTAGTGAACACACTTTGATAAAGGGAAGATAAATGTAAATGTTACAATGTATCTAGAGTAGAAAGTTTACTTTTTTAAAAATATTTTATTTATTGTTAAATGGAGCGAAGAGAGGGAGAGAAACTGATCAGTTGCTTCTTGTTCACACCCCAATCAGGGACCAAACCCACCCCCAGGAATGAGCCCTGACTGGGGATGGAATGGGGCAACAGATGATGCCCAGCCAACTTACTCACACTAGTCATGGTGAAAGTTTTACTTTTAAGAAATTGTAAAGTGCAAAAGTAGATATGGAAAATTGAGAACTAGGAGCAGGAGTTTGAATAAAAGTTTTTAATTATAAAAGATAAACTTTTAAGGAAAGAATACAATTCTTTTTAGAAAGATAGATAATTAAGGAGTCAATGTTGAACAAAATGTAAAAAGTTAGATCTCAATAAAAATAGATTGAATCTTATTTTTTTAGAATGTAGAGACCTCTGAAAGAGCTGTGTGGTAGCCAAATGTTATCTTCTTTCATTTTCCCAGATAACAGATGAAATTGACTTATAATTCAAATGGACAGAGATGTGGTCAGGAGGGAAGAGCAAGTATCTGGCTGGCCAAATGCTTGACCTTAGATAATTAGGACAGACTTCCTTTCTGGCAGGCATACTTTAAATCCAACTACAATCCAGACAAACACCAGGAGAGAGGTGTTAGTTCATGTGGGTCCAAAAGATGTGAGCATAGGTCTAAGAAAGGGTGAGTTATAAAAGTAGCAGATTTAAAACTTAACCTATAATGAAAGCTGTCCTAAAATTGAACAGGCTGCCTTCATAGTAAGTTCTCCATCATTGGTTTATAAGCATTGGCCTGGTGACACCTGTGGATTGGGTGTTAGCAAAGGTTAGATCCCACTCAAATATACTTACATAGCAGCAGAACCTTCAAAATGAATACACTCCTTTTTTTTTACCAGAGTCTTGACAGGATTTTAGGGTATTTCACAATCCAGAGGATCAGGCCAATCTGTCATAATATAGGAGAGAGAATCTATTTGTCATTCCAAAGTAGAATGTTTCTAACATGATTCTGGGTCTGAGTTCAAAAGAAGATTCATGTGGCATAGGGAAAGGAAGGCTAGATCTGGTTTAACTCCTGGTTCTGGAATAGAAATGAGGGAGGCAAGATCAGATGAGATTGTGAAATGTATAACTTGTAAATATTTTTATGTCTATCATTTCGTTTTAGAAGTAATGTTAAATTTAGCCCTTTTGAAAGAGACTGTTTATTTTGCTTTATTTTTTAACTTAAATAAGACATTAGCTCTTAAATTAAAAAATTGAGAGAGAACTCTTGTTTTTCTTTTTCCCAAAAAGCATTCACAGCCCTGATGGAGGGCAAAATCAACAAGCAACTGAAGAAAGTTCTGAAGAAAATAGTAAAAGAAGCCCATGAACCCCTGGCTGTAGCTGATGCTAAACTAGGAGGGGTCATAAAGGTAAAGTTACGATTTTCTTTCATGCTTGCTGATCAGAACTCACCACAAGCATAGTGACTACAAAGCCCAGCCTTTGCAATGAGTTGTTTGTCATGAGTTCTCATACTTTACTTTTTTTCCCTAGGCTACATAATAATTATTTCCAATATGATTATCAAGGCTAAGCATATACATTCATTGCAGAAAATACAAACGCACCGCCCTAGCTGGGTAGTTCAGTTGGTTACAGCAGCATCCCAATATTCCAAGGTTGGTGGTTCAGTCCCCGGTTAGGGCACGTACAAGAATCAACCAATGAATGCATAAATAAGTGTAACAACAAATCAATGTCTGTCTCTCTCTCTCTCTCTCATAATTTTTTTTAAAAAGTAAAAGAAAATACAAATACACTAAAAATTTATTCTAAAAAATAGTTTTAACCCTGCCATTCAGAGACAGTCTGTTAATACTTTATATATACTACCATACTTTGGTTTAGCTATTTCCCACCCCCCAACATTAATGGAGTCATGACATTTCTTTCTAGTATATGTGTTCATTAGAAAACTTTAGTAGGGAGGTAGAGTTGCTAGAGGTAAAACATAAAGTGAGAGTAGAAGGAAAGACTGGGAAAATAGGCTCCCAAATATGAAAAGTTAGAGAGTTGTGATAGTTTGATCTTTGATTTTTGAAGTAGGGATTATTTTACGATGTAGGACTTTTAGGTAGGAAAGCACCTAAAGAGATTTGAGAGTTTTTTAAGCTAGGATTCTTTCTATTCTAATTTAAGAAGTTTGTGTAGATTATTTCTAATATAGTCAAGTCATAAAGTTTTCTGTGATAGTATTAATTTCCATCTTCATCTTTTGAAGTGCCCGTAAGTCCTAGTTTATATTTACTGTTAAAAACATTAACTTTTAGCATAATAAATATGCACTCACAAAGGCATGAAAAACGACAGATTGTTGAATGAAGGAATTGTGGGCATCCTTAATATTTTCTTTTCAGTTTCTCCATTTAAAAAATATAAACTGGTGGGGGGGGTGCAAACTGTAATTGAACAATAATAAAGTAATTAAAAGAAAAAACAAGCTGAATAGTACTCATACATTCTAAATATTTTGTTTCTTAAACATGTAATATATACAATTTTGTATATTTGTATCTGATGGGCTAGAACTCTAGCTTTGTATGAAGGAGAAGTAAATACACTATAATGTGACAAAATGAAGGTATGGAGAAAAAATTTATCCTGTTTAGGGTGTGTAAAACCTTAAACTGTATTATGAAGATTTGTATATGTGTGTACACATACATATTAACACGTGTGTGTGGAGATCAGGCAAGTTCAGGGTGGTATGACCTAAAATGCTGGTGTCAGTTAACATGTATGTTTTTTGAAGTATATAGGGTGCTGACAGTTACTTATCTGTAGGGAAAGGGCCTACGACTCAGAATTTTGCTTTTTATTCAGTGACCTTCTCTATAGTATTATTGATTAAACTCTTCTGTGTGTTTTACCTTTGATTTTTTATTTTATTTTTTAAAGATTTTATTTATTTACTTTTAGAGACAGGGAAGGGAAGGAGAAAGAGAAGGAGAGAAACATCAATGTGTGGTTGCCTCTTGTGCATGCCCCACTGGGGACCTGGCCCACAACCCAGGCATGTGCCCTGACTGGGAGTCAAACCAGCAACACTTTGGTTCGCAGGCCAGTGCTCAGTCCACTGAGCCACACCAGCCAGGGCTTACCTTTAATTTTTTAAAAGAAGCTAAATAATATAAAGTAAGTAAAAGATTCTTAGACCAACAAAAAGAACAAAACTAAGTTAAACTGTATTTATCGTTTTACACCTTGTATTTATTTAATACAAATGTTCTTGTTTTCATAGGAAAAGCTGAATCTCAGTTGCATCCATAGTCCTGTTGTTAATGAACTTATGAGAGGAATTCGTTCACAGATGGATGGGTTAATCCCTGGGGTAGAACCACGTGAAATGACAGCTATGTGTCTTGGATTGGCTCATAGGTGAGATTTGCTGGAAAGTAAAGTTGGCCTAAATTTAATAAACAGTTGTGTGTGTAGCGGTGTTACAAGCACGTTATACATACTAATTTAATTCTCATAACAATCAGTAGTAGTACCCTCATTTTACAGATGAGGAAATGGATGCCCAAGATCAATACAGCTGGTATATGAAGAGGCCAGGATTTGAGCCCAGGCATTCTGGCTTCATTGCCTGGACTCTAAACCTCACTGTAGGCATTCTCTACCCCTCTGGTGTTAGATCCCACAACTTTGCGGCTTTCTTTCTCTCTTTTTTTTTTTTTCTTTATGTCTGCTAAATCATTTGCTACTTTTTTGTCCACTTATTTTTCTCATCTACTTACCATTTCTCATCAAAATGATCTTTTTGTGTATATGTCCATCTGTGTTGCTTGTTTTACTTGTGAGTTTTATTGTTTTTATAATAAAGCAAAGAAAAGTACATTAACCTGTCATATTTAACCAGAGGTCCATTAGTGTTATACTGTAATATATGTGTTCCTGAAAAACTTGACATTCTGTGAAGTTGCATTGAAATAGCAGGGCTTGTGAAAAAACAGTAAGATTAAGGGTAGACTACTCAAAACTTCGCAACTCTGAGCAGAGCACTATCAGAAGCAGTAGCTCTGAAAAACATTATAACAGGAAAAAAGACATACTATAGTAAACAAAGGTGTACCTTTGAACAGAAAATAATGAGCATAGATTGATGGAGGGTTAAAGCTCTGCTGAGTTACAGAGATAGGCAAAATGACCAAAAGGCAGGAAGAACTTTATAATAAGCATTTCTAAGAGAGCACAAATAACTAAACTGGGTCGATTAAACTTGTGGTTAAATTGGCATTGATTACAGCACTGTGAACATACCCCTTAGAAGACATTTGGCAATGTGTAGAGACATTTTTGGTTGTTAGAACTTCAAGTGGGATTTGTTGCTAACAATGGGTAGAGGCCAGAGATATTGCTAAACATCCTACAATGCACAGAATACTGCCCCTGCCCCCCAACAAAGACTATCGGGTTCATGATGTTAATAGTGCCAAGATTAAGAAACCTTTATATACAGTAGTATTCCTCCATGGCTTTCTGTTTTCAGGTGTTACAGTACTGCATTTTTTTCCTATCTGCTGATTAAAGCATTAAGATGCTGCAAAAATAATCTGTGAATCACTATGACCGGCACTACACAGCATTATCCGAGTTGTCATTCATAGATTAATGTTTCAAAACTATAGGTTATAGCAGGACAGATGTATTATTTTCTTATTAAATGTGTATTTTCTGATCCTGCAACTGATTTTCCCATGTAGAAAAAATAAAAATAAAATGATGTAGCTCTGAGGGAAGGATATGGGTTTTAAAAGTTTTTAAGATGTTAAATGTTTTTCATCAGTGCTATCTTAGCAATTTATTATTTTCTTCTCCCCAGCTTGTCCCGTTACAGATTGAAATTTAGTGCTGACAAAGTGGACACAATGATTGTCCAGGCAATTTGTAAGTATAGTACATATGAGGTCTACTCTGTCTCTAATACGTGGTTTTTTCCTACTATTAAAACTATCTTTCGTAATTCTCTTGAGAAAGTCAGCTAACTAGAACTTTTCCAAGATTTTATTTATTTTTAAGGAGAAGGGGAGGGAAGGAGAAAAGGGGGACCAAACCCACAACCCAGGCATGTGCCCTGACCAGGAATGTAAAACCCTTACCTTGGAGGGACAATGCCCAACCAACAGAGCCACACCTGTCAAGGCACATAACCAGAACTCTTAATAAGAAATGGGATCCATATTAGAAAAAGGAAGAACTACCCATAATTTGACTACTTGGAGATAATATGAATTACACTGTTAATGTAAACCAATTCATTTATCTTTTTCCATGAAAAATCCTAAAACCAGAGTGGGATCTGTATTGTGTTGTGTTTTGCTTTTTTGGCCTGGCTTTATAATAGATCATTTTCCCATATCATTAAGTGATTTTTTTGAAATGTCAGAGTCTTAGTTCTCAATTTTAAAAATCCTTTTAAACAGCAATTGCATTGTTGCGTATACCCAAAAGAATTGAAAGCAGGTACTTGAACAAATGACTCTACCCCTGTTTATAACAGCATTATTTACAATAGCCAAAAGGTAGAAATAACCCACTGACAGGTGAATGGATAAATAAAATGTAATGTACATGTATAATAAAGTATTCTTAAAAAGGAATGACATTCTAATACATGCTACATACAACATGGATGAGTTTTGAGAACATTATGCTAAGTGACATAAGTCATACACAGACAAGTGCTGTGTGGTACCTAGAATAGGAAATCATAGAAGCAGTAGGAGAGATTACTAGGGCCTGGGGGAAGGTGTGGGTGGGGAGTTACTTAATGGGTAGAGTTTCAGTCTGGGATGAAGGCAGTTCAGGCAGTGGATAGTGGTGGTAATGGTGGTATAGCATTGTGAGTGTACTTAATGACACTGAAATGTACACTTGAAAATCATTAAAGTGGTAGATTTTATGGATATTTTACCACAATTAAACCGTTTAACTTCATGTTTTTTTATTTTAATCTGCTGCAGCCTTGTTGGATGACTTAGATAAAGAACTAAACAACTACATTATGCGATGTAGAGAATGGTATGGCTGGCATTTTCCTGAATTAGGAAAAATTATTTCAGATAACTTGACATACTGCAAATGTTTGCAGAAAGTTGGTGAGTGAACTTTATGCTTTAAGGCATTGAAAATAATTTATTTGCATCCAAAACATGAGTTACAATTTTTTTTTCCTTAACAAACTTCCCAGAGTTTTTAATAACTTATGTTTTAGGGGTGTAGCCATATTAATACCTGTTATATTTCAAAAACAAAATTAACTTTGATTTTGAGGGCCTGTGCTACAGAACATTGATCTCTAATTTGTTTTTTCTTAAAATGGCTTTTTCTGGTGAATGTGTCTCATCATGAATTTGCCATTAATAGGGACAACTGTAGATGGGGGTATCCTGAAGCATATTAATAATTAGCATTAAAGTAACATTGCTATCTGTAGCATTATATTCAATAAAACAGTAATATTAGTAGAGGATGCTCAGTGTTAATAAATGAGTTACTTGGCTCATTATATTACGTTTTACAATATTCACGAATTCATGGTCCTAATTTCAGTGTAAACTACAAATTGTCACAATGTCATTAGTCCTATTGAATGGGATATTTGGGGGTTTTTTTGATGGCGGTGGTTGGTTTCTCTTTTTAGGAAGGTGGTGGGGAGAGATTATAATCTCTAAAATCAAGCTTTTACATGAGGAAAATTACTAGGTCAAACTTGTTCGCTTTTTGTTTTGTTTAGGCACCCTTTTCATTGGCTTTCTCTACTTTTTCTTTTGACTGTTTGGTGGATTTTGTATAATTTGTTGAAGAGTGATTCTCCTTCATCCTCTGCAAACATTCCATAGGCGATAGGAAGAATTATGCCTCGGCTCAACTTTCTGAATTACTGCCGGAGGAAGTTGAAGCAGAAGTGAAAGCAGCTGCAGAAATATCTATGGGAACAGAGGTTTCAGAAGAAGATATTTGCAATATTCTGCATCTCTGCACTCAGGTAAATATACACATAGAGAAACTAGTTGTGATACCAGCACTGTAGTAATTTTCTGATGGCAATGATGATTTTTAAACTTATTGTTCACCTGATAAATAATATGAGGGTGTTCAGTCACTACCTCATCTGATGCCATCTTGATTTATATACTTAAAGAGAGAACTATATACTAAATATATTTACAAAGTAAATTTAAGAGTACTAATATATTTGTATTGTTTCGTTGTCAGAACAAATTCATTAAGAAGGCAGAGGATAGATAGCCCTGGCTGGTGTAGCTCAGTGGATTGAGTACAGGCCTGAGAACCAAACAATTGCCAGTTTGATTCCCACTCAGGGCACATGCCTGGGTTGCAGGCCAGGTCCCCAGCAAGGGGCACATGAGAGACAACCATACATTGATGTTTCTCTCCCTCTCTTTCTCCTTCCCTTCCCCTCTCTCTAAAAATAAATAAATAAAATCTTTAAAAAAAAAAAAAGGAGGCAGAGGATAACCTGAGTTGTTTAATTCTAACTTTTCTGTTTATAACCTATAGTGACTTTTTCTTTCTCCTTTGGAGATAGCTGTACAAGAGTCAGAGGGTGACACAAGTGTCTAATCCTTGGAGGTTTTTTAAATAACTAATATTGGCTAACATTTTTAGCAGTATACTAAGTTATTTAAATACATTATCTAATAAAAAATTTTCACAGCAGCCATTTTAAAGGAAACTGAGGTGAGGAAACATTAGTTTTCCCAAGACTGCACAGCTGCCCTATGATAGATGTAGAACTCCAGTGTTTTAGACATGTGAATTTTATACTGTTTTTGCTCTTAAGCATTTATGAGTTACTCATTTTTGTTCCTTATACTAGGTGATTGAAATCTCAGAATATAGAACCCAGCTCTATGAATACCTACAAAACCGAATGATGGCCATTGCACCCAATGTTACCGTCATGGTTGGGGAATTGGTTGGAGCACGGCTTATTGCTCATGCAGGTGATGATTTTAATTAATTTGTAAACATAGGTATTTAGAATTGAATGTTCTAGCAAGGATTTGTTTTTAGTCTTTAAATTACAGTTGTTAAAGAAATTTTAGATCATAGAAGTAGTAGGTAGTGTATGGGTGAGGACCAAGGACCAGTGTTCAATGATGATTTTAATTTTTATTTGTATGCCTGAATTCCTTTTGGATAATGAAGGCATCTTTAGTCACTACCTCTTCTGAGACACTTGTCCATTGTGAGAAGTTTGTTGTGGTTAAGTAGAATAGTCAGATGAATGCATTCAGAGGATGAAATCAATTGATATTTTATAATATTACAAAGTCATCAACTGATGCTTGCCGGGGGTTTAGGGGGTTGGGTGAAAAAGTTGAAGGTATTAAGAAGTACAAATTGGTAGTTACAAAATAGTCCCAAGGATGTAAAAGTACAGCACAGGGAATATGGTCAATAATATTGTAATAACTGTTAAGGTGCCAGGTGAGTACCTGAAATACCGAGGGGATCTAGTGCATGACTGTCTGACCATAATGTTGTACACCTGAAACTAATACAAAATAATAATTGAAGGTCAACTTTAATTGAAAAATGAAATTTAAAAAACTCATCAGATTAAAATTTGAATAGTTTTAAGAACTCACAATAGGCGGTGATGATACAGCTATGCACTGCTATGACGGGGGTACATTCTGAGAAGTGTATTGTCGTTAGGTCATTTCATCATTGTGTGGTCATCATGAAATGCACAAATCTATTTAGATGGTATAGCCTACTACACACCTAGGCTATATGGCATACCACTGTCGTATGTGGAGTCGATCATTGACCAAAACATCATTGAGATTGTTTCACAATTGAATATGCTATTTTATATTCTAATGTATTTGGCATAAAATATCTTTTAAATAAGGGAGTTATATATAATAAAACTTAATACATGTGTGTGGTGATATTATAAAAATGGATGCTACACAAACGGTATAATTGAATACTTGCGAATAAGATGAAGTACTAGTTCATTATTTTATATTACTGGCCATCACAGAAGATCTTAATGTATCATTATAGCAAAGTATTTAAATTAGAATAGACCCTTCATTGGTCACATATGCCATTTGGAGATCCTCAGCTGCAAAGATGGAATCATTTAGGCTGTAGGTCTTGTGTTTAGTGTATGGAACTTTGAAATAATTAAAAACTGATTTCTTGTAACTACTTCTTTTATTTTGAAGGTTCTCTTTTGAATTTGGCCAAACATGCAGCTTCTACAGTTCAGATTCTTGGAGCAGAAAAGGCACTTTTCAGAGCTCTAAAGTCTAGAAGAGATACCCCCAAGTATGGTCTCATTTATCATGCTTCACTTGTAGGCCAGACAAGTCCCAAACACAAAGGAAAGGTAAGTTAGTGGTTCTGAGGTAGGCCTTTTTCTCTATTTTCCCCTGTCTATAAAATTCAGAGCAGAGAGGAGAAATAAAAGGTTTAATAAAATAAGATGTTAATTAGCTTGAAAAGGGGACTGTACTTTTTCTTGTTGGCCTCATGGTGCAGAACTAATGTCCCTGAGTAGAAACTAAAAGGGGGCATTGGAAGAATAGTTTGAGCTCATTTTGGACGTGAACCACTAAAAGGTCTTTTCATTACGAAAATGATGGTGGTTATATGTAACACGTTAGCCATTATATTGCGGCAAAGATTTCAAATATAAGATAGATTATGATTCAGAGTACTTCACTAATTCCTGGTTTGAAGAAAATCCTAGTGTGAATGTTTCTGACTTCAAGTTCTCTATTAGATTTCTCGAATGTTGGCAGCCAAAACTGTTTTGGCTATCCGGTATGATGCTTTCGGTGAAGATTCCAGTTCTGCGATGGGAGTCGAGAACAGAGCCAAATTAGAGGCCAGGTTGAGGGCCTTGGAAGATAGAGGGGTAAGAAGCGTACCGTGCCTATTGAAGTGTTACCTGTTGAAAGTTAATAAACTATGAGTGGTTCATGTACTTATTTTTACTTGCTAAATAAATACATTTTAGTATGTCTAATATATTTTTGTGCCTACAGTTAACAGTTTTCCTTATATTAGCAATAATTGATATGTTAGAATATATACTATAAAGAGATTATACCTTAGAATATTAATGATTTTTCTTTTCTTAGATAAGGAAAATAAGTGGAACAGGAAAAGCATTAGCAAAAGCAGAAAAGTATGAACATAAGAGGTGAGTACATGGGGAGGATGGATGGACAGTTCCTGCTTATTTAAATGTTAATTGTTGACAGCAGTTTTGTATTGTAAACAGAAGCACCTCAGTTCCCTCCCCTTTTTTTGCCATTTACAGTTTTCCCTATTTCTAGTTTTTAATCAGAAACACATATTTACATTGTTGTAATCGGCACATATATTTGCTTTGACTTATTTCTTAATATTTACCTTACTCATTTCCAAATGTTGATAGTAAATATTTGTTGTTCATAGTTCCTGTACGGTACACCATGTATCAAAAAGACTACTCATTCAGAGTTAATCTAACAAACCTATTTTTTTAAGAGACAAAAGAAAAGTCTAAAAATAGCTAAGAGGCGTGGTAAAGTTTTTAGACCTCACCATAAAATTAACAAAAAGATGTTTGTGGGGTCAGGTGTTTTGGTTATTATTGAAGATGATGCTTAATACTGATGAGGTTGTGATGATGGAGGTGGAATGTAGGACAGCTTTTCTGGGAACAGAGTGTGCATCAAAAGCCTTAAAAATATGTTAATATGTTTAAACATATACATTCAGGAAAAAACGTTTTATAGTTTGTGAATTTTCCAAGTCTCATTTGTTGTCCTTAGTTGACAAATGTGGGTCTTTGTTTTTTAAAATACAGATGGTTTTAACCTATAAAAGTGAAAGCCATGAACCTGTAAGTCAGCTTAAGAAATAGAACACTCCTTAGCTTGTTTTGTACAGTTTTTAATACTTTCTTGTCATTATGCTTATAACTTCAAACACATGCATTTGCAGCACCAGTTATGAAAGTAAACCTGATTGAGGTCTTTGGTTTTGGTATTGGTTTTCACTGAATTTACCTTATGATCTAAAACTTAAATTGATTTAGTTTCTGCTTTTCTGGTATGTAATCATTTGGTGAAAAGCAATTTTCTCCCATTTTTTCTCTATGATGATTGAATGTTTTTCTACACCGTAGTCACATTGGTTACTCAAAATTCATTTAGCTCACCACTTCTCTCAACGTGTAATTGACCTACCTGGAATATATTAATACCTCTTTTCCTTTTGGAAACTTAGTTTTCATAAAGTGCCCCAAAGCCACTAAAATGAAACAGCATTTTATAAAACTCATGTAAGTATTAATCTAATGGCATTTCGTTTAAATCTCTTTAGAGTTATTGCAGTTAAAATATTTGTAGAGATTTTCTAAAACTCTTTTGCCCTTTCAGTGAAGTGAAGACTTATGATCCTTCTGGTGACTCCACACTGCCAACCATTTCTAAAAAACGCAAGATAGAACAGGTAGATCAAGAGGATGAAATAATTGAAAAGAAGGCCAAAAAATCTAAGGTTAAAGTTAAAGGTTCGTTTGAATTTTTAAGTGTCATTTATACTCTTGTTTCTTAAGTTCAGGCTTGATAAGTCTGAAAGTGTATGTCATTGAACTTTATTATGAAATCACTCATGCTGAAATACCAGATTTCAGAGGAATGTCAGAAGCATTTCTATCAATATTGGAATTGCATATTATACTAAGTATACCGATGAGCTATTTTCAGAATCAGCTTAAATTAGAAGAAAAAAAGATATGTGCCTTCTAAATAAGTTACTGAGATATTTTTGTTACATAGTTAAGTATAGGATTGATGTAGCAGTGGTTTTTTCAGTGTGTGTTATATGGAATGGACTAGAGAGAGAACGTACTAGGTAGCCTGCCATTATAGTAATGATATTTAAAGGGTGCTCTCCAGTAAACTAGTCTGTCTTGCAAAGTTGGTAAGCAAGTTACCCCCATCCATTTATTAGCTGGACCTATGTTGAGTGCCTACCAGATAGTCTTGCAAGACAGGCATTAAAGCAATGACTGATTTAATTTTTGGTTTCTGAATAGCTCAGTGGTCAAAAGTGTACTATCAGCAAATGTAGGTTCCTGCCCTAGATGAAGAAAACACTTATTTAAATCCTGTGCTTCTATTTTCTTATTTAACAGTAAGGAGCTCTCTAAACCTATTGATAATATTTGAAAACACCAAACTCCAGATTTATATCTTCACATAAATCCAATAAGCTTTTCAGACTAAACGTTCATGGATCCTTGCCACTCCCAGTCTGTTGCTCCACAATTTTCTCCATCTTACAGATGGCAGTGCTGGTTACTTTGACCTTTAACCTTGGATCATTTCTCTGTAACCCAAATCTATTCTTGCAGTAGATCCTCTTTAATTCTACTTTGGAAATATCTAGAACCTAACCACCTGTCATACCTACCACTTCTTAATGTAACAGCCACACTGGCTCTTCTTAGTCATTGAACCTGCCATCCACCCTTTTCTTCCAGAGTGTCCTTTAGCATTTGTTATCTCTACCTGGAATATTTTCCTCAAGATTTTTTCATTATTTATTTACTTGGGTCTTCTAGGTGTTTTCCTGACTTCTGTGGACTTTGTATACAGAAGTGTTCCTCTTCCTGCTTTATTTTTATCCTTGGCACTGATTCTATGTAAAAAGACTATAGTGAGTGTGTCTTGTCTCCCCCTCTACTAAAAGATTCATAAGGACAGGGATTTTTGGTCTGTTTTGTGCCTTGCTATACCTTCGAGTGATTAGAATAGAGCCTAGTATGTAGTAGATGCTATGGTGAATGAATTTCTGATGATAGCTACCTACAATTAATTCCTCATTCTAATGTGCCAAGCATTGTACAAAATATTTTGTATGTGTTACCTCACTAAATCTTAGTGAATCCAATGAGAATCACATTACTAAATTTTACAGATGAGGACATTAACTTTATGGAGGTTAAATGACTTATTCAGGGCCATTGCTTAGGTTGAATTGATGCATCTTAACTCCATAGCACAAACTCTTAAATTTCTAATATAATTGACTGTCTTCCAAAAAACAGTGGGTATGTGGATGAGATGATCTGTTTTAATTCTAATTTCTATGCATAGCTACATTATTATGAGAAATGTACTTCTCTCTGAGCTTCTTATCATTTGTAAAGTTAGTGGTATTACACTAAGTAAGTGTTGAAAGGACCTTTCGAATTAAAAATTATATAAAAAAATTGATGATTGGCCAGAATGACAGGAAAAAAATAAGATTTAAATTGTTTTGGGAGACTGAGGTCTGACACAATGTTAATGGTTGTACCTTTACCTTATTCAGTTGAAGAAGAAGTGGAAGAAGAAGAAGAGGCAGCAGAAGCAGTACTGGTGGTGGAAGAACAGGAGATACCTGTG
>VMDR010024302.1:0-15109 GCA_007922815.1 Macrotus californicus | reverse complement strand
TCTGGTCAGAGCCTATAATTGATTACAGCTGTACTTTTAAGACTTTTCCCCATGTAATAGAATCTGCAATAATATAATTTTTATCCAGAAAAAAATTCTTACGATACTTTCTTAGGATAGCTTGACCTATATTATGCACTTAAATAGCTTTTTTATAACACAACAACAATAATGATGATAATAACTGGTTTTGACAGTAACTATTGTTACAGTGCTTTCTCACATATTGTCTCGTCTCAGCCCACATTAGACCTCACTAGCTCTATTTTTTTCTGTCCTCCACATAGCCTGTATTTTCTGAACCTGCCCCACCACCCAGCCTTTGTTTGCTTTGTCCACATACCTGAAGGCTCTCTGTCAACTCTGCTTCTCTGAATCTTCTAGGAACCATCTCGTCTACGAACCCTGACTTAATCCCCCTGACTGCACATGATCTCTCCTTCTTTTACCCAATACTTTGTACAGTTCTGATGGCACCTCATCATTTGTAGTGGCGTTTAGCTGGGTACTTGCTTTACTCACAGTGCTGAAATTTAAGTTCCATGCCATCATCTAACTTGCCGTAATAACAACATCTGTATCATCACCAAGTTACTGAGTGCTTCTTGTGTGTTAGCCTCAGTGCCATGCACTTTATATCTGGCAGATCTCCCAAACTGGTCCCATTCAGGAAGCCATTAGTGCAGTGCTTTGGGCCATGTTTGCTAATTAAGGATGGCCATCCGGGAACTGGTGATAGTCCACGATTACTTTCATGTTTAACTTGCGCTGCTTTGTACACCTGCAAGGGTATGGAACCGGGCTCCATGTAGTTAGTCCACATGACCTGTGCTGGGTTTCTCCCTATGATATTCTAGCCTATGACCCTGTAATGGTCCTTGGAGCAATCTGAGGGCTTAAGTGAGCTTAACCAAGCTGAGCTTTTAGTCTAGAGAAGTTACAGAAGTTTGTGATATCTCTCTTTGGCTCTCTCTCTCTGGTTATACTGTTTTGACACTCTTAAGAGGAGTCCGTTCTAGTAACAAGAAGGTTGGATTTATCTTCTTTTATTTATATGCTTCCCAGAACTTCTCAGAATACATGGAATTTTTTAAAAACAAGAATTCCTGCCCTGACTGGTATGACTCAGTTGGTTGGGCGTCAATTCTGCAGAGCAAAGAGTTACTGGTTCAATTCCTGGTGGGAGCACATGCCAGGGTTGTAGGTTCAGTCCCTGGTTGTGGTGCATATGAGAGGCAACCGATTGATGTTTCTCTCCCCCCGCTTTCTTCCTCCCTTCCCCCCTCTCTAACGTAAATAAATAAAATATTTTTAAAAATAAAAATAAAAAAAGAATTCCATATACACAAGCAATAATTTGTAGATACATAACCCCTGTCAACAGTTTTCATGTATTATTAACCACTCTATCAAACCTCTGAATTCTTTCAGAATAAAAAATACTGTTTTTTAAAAAATATATACATCTTCACCCAGGAGTTTAATTTTGTTGTAGTACTAAACTGCATTTACAGCCCTGGCTGGTGTAGCTCAGTGGACTGAACGCCATCCTGCCAGCCAAAGTGTCTTTGGTTCCATTCCCAGCCAGGGCACATGCCTGAGTTGTGGGCCAGGTCCCCAGTAGGGGGCGCACAAGAGGCAACCACACATTGATGTTTCTTTGCTTCTCTCTCCTTCCCTTCCCCTCTCTCTAAAAATAAATAAAATATTTTTAAAAACCTGCATTTACACTTAGATTTGCTTTCGGTGCCTTGGCACCATGATTCATATATTCAATATCTTAATATTATAGTTCTTTTTTCCTGAGTTTAGGAGAAGACATATTAGGGAGAAATTTTTTTCTAGGTATAATTTATGATAGGAAATGAGTAATTTGGTGAAGAATATTCTACAAATGTAAAAACATCTGGAATTTGAAAGTTTAACAAACACTGGAGGCCTGTTGAGTGCTAAAGCACGTAATTTCTTTTGTAGTATTATACAGTAAAGCTTGGTTTGATAAGCCAACTTACATATTTGGTGTTAGTAGAGGCTTTAAAATTTAATCATTTCTAGCGTACTTATTAAAACCTGCTTTAGGAATTAGCATATGTGAAAGGTAAAGGAAAATAAGTGTTATTTTCTGGGGGTCTTGTAGTTCTATTAAGCACTAGAAAATTGGCTATTTCTGAGAAGTAGCTACCTCTCTTTTCCTACATTTTCTGTGTTCTTTCTCTAATACTGTGTACTTGAATGACGTTAAAATCTTGCCATACAACGTTTTTCTTTGATGGGTATCTTTGCGTGTCCATCCCTTAATGATCTGGAAGGCCCCTGAAACCTTGGGGTTGAATTGAGCACTTTGATATCTGCTACTTCACCACGGGCTCCCAAGTAGGAGCCAGATCTCATTCCTTTTTGTTTGTATTCCTACAATATAGTGGGTACAGCATAGTTGTAGGAACTGAATGCTTGAGGATTTTTTAAAAAAATTTTTGCTGGAAGGAAGATAGTATTGAGGAATGGGTATAACATGAATTTTGGTGTCAGACAAAATTTAGATTTGAATCTTGACATTTAATTAGTTTTGTGACCTGAGGGGAAATTATTTAACCTCGTTGACTTCTGTTGACATCCATTGAAGGCTGGTAATTCTACTACTTCACCTTGTATATATGTAAACTATGAAATACAGTGGCACCATGTGCCAGCTCCCAATGAAAGGTTGGTTATTACTGGTTTTCAGAGTAGTTGGTATGCTTTTCCAAGAGACGAGACCATCTGTACTTACCCGATGCTCACCAGTGCCTTGCCACACTATAGGGGAGGGCTACTCGATTCTCCATCTAGTCCTCTCCCCAGTTTGCAGCTGAGAGAGAGGGAAGGGACAGACATGTGGTTATTTTTTCAGGTGGTGGGGGGATAATGGCAGCTTACTTCTGTGCTTGTATAGTACTACTTGAATTAAGCTGACTGACCTCGTTAGCAAAGGTGTGGGCAGGAACACCCTGGGGAATAGTAACTCCAGCCATGGGATCTCCCCTGGACGTGTTCCTTGTGCTGTTCATGGAGGCCCAGCATTCAGATCAGTCCTGCCTAACTGGGTGCAAGCATTTTTGACTGAAAGAATTATTCAAAGACAATTAACATCTAGTGAGCATCCACTGTGTTTCTAGCCCTCTCTCCTTCCCATAGCATTTATGAAGTGATTCTTCTGTGCTAGGTCCTGCGAAGAACATGATGGATAAAAATATTCAGAAACAGTGGGTGGGAGGGCAAAGTGGAAAACAAGACAAGAGCAGCAGAGGGACATTGTGTGAACACAGGAGGAGGGAACGGAGAAGCCAGGAAATGTGATTTCTAGCACGGTGGGGCTTGCAAAGAATACAGATGACATAGTAACACTGTGCATTTCAGTTAGCAATCTGTTGTGAAATGTTAGTCTAAGTCAGCAATTTTCAACCTTTTTCATCTCATGGCACACATAAACTAATTACTGAAATTCTGTGGCACACCAAAGATATACTTTTTTTGCCAATTTGACCAAAAAATAGGTATAATTTTGATTTATTCACATTGATGGCTATTGTTGTGTTGGCTGTTGTAATTTTTTTATTTAACAATCGAAGGGAAAAGAGATCGGTTGCTCCTGACTAAAGTCAGGTATTGCATGTTTTAAAAATTATTGTGGCACACTGGTTGAAAATCGCTGATCTAAGTTAGAAGCAGAAACAGCAAGGTGTTCTATTTTGGGGACATGTTAGGTAGAGATGGTACTGGGTAGTTTTTCAAGGTGCCTCCCAGTCTTGGGAGTCAGCACAATACGATGCACTGGTTCTTCAGTTAAGAACTTATTTATACAAAATCCTAAAAGAACTGTAATCCAGAGTTGAAAATGTTGGTATCATTATTTTTTTCCTTTGGAACAGATAATGTAGAGAGATAAAATGTGTCTAGGATAGAAATCTTACTTGGTTCTTTTTTTTCATTTGTAGGAAAATGACTCTTCTTGTGAGTCAAGCAAAGAGAAGAGGCAAGTGAAGCAAAAAGTGTCTTCTGGGGGCGTTTTTGTGAGAAGGTACTAATCAGTGAAATAACTTTAAATAAACTTGCTTGATCTTTCTCTTTTATTTTAATAATTGATGTGTTAATCTGTGTAAACTCTCTTAAAAATACTCCGATGCACTGTTACTCCAGATCTGAAGGCAGAAGCACGTTACACAACATCAAAGGAATTGTTAAAATCACATGGACTCAGTTGTGCTCCCCTCCCGAAAAACCCTTTTTATATTTATGTGGGCAAGTCAAGATTCTAGATTTGTCAGTGATTAATTTAGCAGATACAGAAACTTTACAATACAATATGGTAGTGTGTAGTATTCAAAAGAAATCCAGTACTAGATGTTAAAAATTATCCTAGATCATAAAAATTATTAAAAATTCTATTATAGCTTCAAAATGGAATTGTATTTCTTTTATTTGCTATAGACTACCATTTACTACTACCAGGGTAGATATTAATTTTTTAAGTTTTTGACTTTTCAAATGACTTGACTTTTTAAAAGCATGTGGACTTGGGAGAAAATGCAACGTAAGACCAGTAACTTTTAGAAAAGGACAACTTTACTATAACAACCAAGCATTTCACTCAGGAAAGCTTTACAAAAAATGGAGAAGGGCACTTGTTAAAGGAAAAATGTGTGCTTACCAGGAGTACCCATTTAAATAAAACCTGCTTTAAAATTCAAACATTGCTCTGTCTTGCACGCTCTATCAGGATATAGAGATGAGGCAAATTGCACAGACTAAAAACATGTTTTATTACTTTTTTTTCCCTTTGACTTTGCTAACCAAAAAAAACAACGGTGGCATTTCATTTCAGTTCTGACTCCAGTTCCCTCGCTTTTCCTACCCAACCCCACGCCTCCTTGACCTAGCAAACGTTTGTCCCTCTCCTGGGGCAATTGTCTGTATCCTGCTTCCCCCTGAAGATCTGGTTGGTAGCTTTGGGCTTCACTGGCAGCAGCTTCTTGCCGTACATCAGACTGCCCACCCTCTACTCCCTGGCGTGTACTTTACATGGACGCTAAAGGCTATTTGGACCCAGTATCACCAGGGCCAGTATGCCCTGATATGAGTGCACGTGACTGCTAAGACAGGTACAGAGCTGGTCACAGGTCTTTAAGTATTAAAACCTTTTTGATAACCTTTATAGTCATCATTGTTGGTTTTTCTGTGGTTTCCCATAGGCTTTCAATGTATTGTAGGAATACTGTCAACGTTTATTGGGCACTTACTATGTGTGGGATCTGTGCCAAGTCGTTAACAGACATTCTATCAGTTCTCACAACAGCTACAGTAGATATTTTATACATGGAGGTTAAAAATAATTTGCCCGGAATCACACAGCAACATGGAGCCAGGATTCTCACCTTAGCAGGGAAAGCTCAGCATCTGCGTTCTCCTTTACCACTAGTGGAATTCCCGAATCCGTACTTCTCTCACCATCTGGGACGCAGCCTTCCTTTTTTCCTTCTAGCCTGATGACCCTAAAGTTAAACCCAACCTTGGAAATAGTGTTGCACTTGCTCCAGTTTTCTTAAGGCTACGTCTCTAGTCTGTCTCGGTACAAGTACGGAGGAGACAGAACAACGCTGCACGAGGAGTACGCACTGTTGTGGCATGGGTTCCCTGGTGGTCCCCCAGTACCCTCCCCTTTTTCTGTGATGTTAGAATTTACTTGGGCTGATGGCTGCTCAGGATAAGGACTTACCTTCCAGCCTCTTTTGCATCTAAGGTACCAAGTTGTGGCCAATAGAGTGAGAACATAAATGGTGTGTATAACCTTAGGGTCATGCCTCTAAAGGGACAGGGTTTGCCCCCCTCTTGCCCATTTCTTCTGGAACGTGGATGTTGTGGTGAGCCATGGACCTGGTGGATGAGGGCCACAGCAAGGAGTCAGAGAATTCAATAAGGTAAGTAGGAGCCCGGCCCTGACACCCAGAGCCGACATACTAGCCCTGGAATGGTTACACTTGGGTGGTAGGTAAGAGAAATAAACCTCTATATTATTTAAGCCACCGTTATTTTGGATTTATTATAGCAGCTAGGTCTAAATTGTAATACAGCCCCCAAATTATGTGTATTTGGTTATGAAGCACAAAAATATAGTATCATCATGTTATAGGTAGTGTTTTCCAACACTGACAAGCAATTCTGATTTGTCTGGATACCAATTGGGTGTTCAGCAATTCGATTTGGACATCAGTGACCCAGGGTTTAGCGTCAGACTGCACAAGTTACGTGCTCGGTCTCACGAAACTGCTCCCACTTTAGACATCATTTGCATGTCCCAGGTTGTAACGGGTCCTTCTAATTGCTGTTCATCTGGGGGTTGCCATATCACCCTCCTTGGGTTCAATAATTTGCTAGAATGACTTCCAGAGCTCAGGACAACACTTCACTTACTATTACCAGTTTATTGAAAAGGGTACATCTCAGCAACAGCGAGATGGAAGACGCATGTGGCAAGACATGGGGGTGAGAGGTGTGTGGGGCTTCCGTGCCCTCTCTGGGTCTCTCCCCATCCTGGCACCTCAATGTGCTCACTGGGTTGGTGATTGGCGGTTGCACTTGATCTCCAGCTCCTCTCCTCTCCTTCCCTGAAGGTTTAGGTAGGGGGTGGGGGCGACTCAAAGTTTTAACTCTCTAGTCACGCCTTGGTCTTTCTGGCAACCAGCCCCACTCTGAAGCTATGGAGCAGCTCCTAGCCACCAGTCATCTCAGCAGAAAAATACTCTAAAGATTCCAAGGATTTTAGGAGCTGTGTGCCACGAATTGGGGACAAAAACCAAATATACAAGGGGGTACCCCCTCAAAAAAACAGAATTTATTTATAAAAAAATGTGTATTCTTATATGTTTAAACTTCAGTCACTTTCAAAGTACTCTCCATTTGATGCAATACACCTGTAGAGGTTTTCTCCACTGCTCAGAACAATTTTTGAACTCGTCGATGCTGAGGCCCTTTAGTGCTTCTGCTCTTTTTTGTTTCACCTCTTCCACATCTGTAAAACGTTTCCCTTTGAGGACTTTCTTCATCCGGGGAAACAAAAAGAGTCGCTGTGGGCAAGATGGGGTACACAGGGAAGGTGGGGCACAGAGGTCATGCCATTTTTGGTCCAAAACTGCTGAACACTCAGCACAGTGTGGGCTCGTAAATCACCCCTCATGGAATGGGCAAACACGTTAAGTCTTCAAAAACAATCCGATGAAGCTAAACACCACCTCTCACAACAATGCCAGCTGGTACACAGATACAGATGGGTTCCTAGAACACCCCCCTAGTGGGGGAAGCCTGTACAAGGGACCTGCTCTCCAGAAGCTATTCCAGGTTCTTTTTGGTCCCTCCCCGTGTATTTATTATGCTACATTATATTAATGAAACTCAAAAATAAAGTAAAAAAGATGTTAAAAAGTATATGTGTAGAAACTGTAATTTTTTTTCCCCATGCCATAGTAGATTGTTCATCCATCTCTTGAGGTAGATGACTCAACTTAGCTATCACTAGGGTATTGAGTAAGAACATGAGATTTGGAGTTTAAGTCTATGTCACTTATCTGCTGTGTGACCTTGGTAAGTTACTTAACTTTGCTTAGCTCATTTCTGCAGCTGTAAAATGAGGATTCTACTACCTGCCTAAGAGGGTTGCTGTGAAAACTAGGTGAGTTGATGCATATTTTCTTCTAGCATATTCACTGTTATATGGTCACTAGTCTGCAAAATGACAATCGCTAATTTCAGTGTTGGTGAGCTGTAGCCTTTCCCACTGCCTCATTTTTTCTTTATATTAAAAAGAACTTAAAACTTTTAAATATTTAAACTTTAAAACTTGTTACATATCTAAATTTTTAAAGATTGATAAAATGGGCATTATAAGTGTTGTTGTTTATCAGGTACGGTGAAGGGTTTTTACTGACTCTTGACTGGTCTTACCTTATCTTGCCTGGTCTGTCACCAAATAGTACGAATGGGCAAGTTAGGGTCTAGTCTAGGCCACACACAAGGTGAGGGTAACTAATCCTCTTAGGAACTTACCACCTCAGAAAATGCCGAAAAGGTTTAGTGTTCTCAGAAACACTATAAATGAAATAAATGTTCTTACCATACCCATAATAAAGTATTTGAAATATGAAAAGTTTGGATTAAGATTGAGATCTAGTCACATCATTTACTCCACGTGAGTTTACGAAGTACCTCATGTAAGCTTAGAGGACTCCTGGGAACTCACTTTACTGTGAGAAACAGGCTTATACAACAATAGCTGTTTTATAGAGGGTGCAAGTGCTGGAATAGAGATGTAACAATTCTCTTATTTGTCTTCATTTCGCATATTTACATTCCCTAAACAAAAACCTATCTAAACTCCAAAACACCAAAATGAAGTCTCCCTGGAAAAGATATAGGATGTAGAAGTAATGGGAATTGGGTACGGTGTGTATACTTCTGTTCTTCCATTATCGGGATACGAAGCACCTTGCTAAATCCCTAAAGATGGAACAGATCTATTTTATCATTAATGGCTATGAACTGGGAATATGCACCTTTATTTGTTGAGGTTTGAGGAGATCCAATAAATGGCACACCTCCTTCCCATGTGGGTTGTGAACCTAATTAAGATGAAGAACAAATGAATTGATAACTCCAAAATAGTGCCTTTATTTACTGATAAAGCTGATACTGGAGAATGTGTTTATATCTTCAGTAAGTTCCCTATTAGTGAACCTCAGAACTGGACAAACTTATTCACCCTGCCCCAAGCACACTGTACTGGGGTAGGCTTCACCCTGCAGAGGCTGAGCCTGACCCCGCAGGGGCGGAACAGAATGAATGCTCTGTGTAGACAGGCTGGTCCCAAACAGGAGTGGGGACAAGTGGCTGCTTGGGCCGTTTGCCGTTCACTTCCCTTCACCTGGGGCAGGGTGGGTGAGGTAGGGAAGACGGATGCCAGCAATGTTGTGCTACTGGAGTTTCTTTCACATGGAGGAAAGAAGTGTGCCCTCTCAATATTCTTTTAAACTGTAAATTGTAACAAACCATTCATTTACTCACTGGATAAGAACAAAACTGTGTGCACCTTTGTGCACGTGGGGACCAGCGTGCTCTGTTGTCTGGCGTTCTTATTTATTCAGTGAGCAAACGCATTGCAGAGTTTGTTACATTGGAACCTTGTGGTCCACACTTACTAGTCCAATAAAAATTTATCTACAGTGTGCCAAGGATTTTCTTAGGCAAGTGAATTCTGAAATAGAAATGAATCAGAATGTAACAAAACATTAAAATAGCGTTTTGTTTTGAAAACAACCCAGCAGTCAGAAGAAAATTTAGTTGGAAAGCCTCTGATTCCCACTTACTGGACCATATAGGCTGGTCTTTGCTCTATTCTTCAAACTCCCTGTTTATAACTAAACAAATGATGGAGTTCTTTTTAGTATATTGAATAAATAATGGTTATCGAACTTTAAAAGCTATTGCCAAGGCATTATGAAATCTTTTGAAATGTGTAGCACTTTGTGGCCTCGGCTTCTCAATCTGGATAAAACTAAAGGTCTCAGTTGAAAATATTTTGTACTTTCCTTGAAGTTACATATATACTATTAATAAATACTATTCTATAAGGAAAGATATAGAGTTGACCTAATAGCAATAAAACAAAAGTATGAGTTTCTTGAGAGGAGGCATTATATATCAGTAGACGTTTAATGAATTTAAGTATCATAAGAAAAAGCTTTATTTTATGCCATAAATATGAAGCAGGTACAAACTGGTTTTTGTGAATCAAAAGAATTAGAAAATATGTGTAATAATCAGGGCTCAAGATTTAGCAGCTCTACAGTTTCCTATTAAGTGTCATACACTTGCACTAGGGCACACATTTTAAGATTTTAAATGTATTGTTTTTAATTGTTCATTACAAAAAAAAACCAATCTGCAGCTATATGGTAAGTCACTTTTAAAATCCAAACAACTGTCTTATATTTTATTTTATATGAAAAGGCAACTGTGCAGTAGTTATCAGGAAAGCTGATAACAAAATATGTAGGCATAAGATAACCAAAGAAATCCTGTATGATTTACACAATTGTTCAAACACAAGAAAACTCTGGTTTAGTTGCTATGAACTATCAAAAGATAAAGACAAAAGACTCTAATATCTCAAATCAGGTTTTGAATGGCAGCTTTTCAACATAATAAAATACATAAAAACAAAGACAAAATACATCTTATTCTAAAACATTTCTTTTTAGTACCTATGTAGTTTGAACAATCTTGTTGAATTAAGTCTTGCTTCAACTTCCAGTGCTCAAAGTGTATCTGTCCTGGTGCAGTGTTTTAAGAAATCAACAGCAGCAGCAGCCGCAGCCGCAGCAGCAGCAGCAGCGGCGGCACAATGGAGTCGTTCCACTGCTATTTCCAGAATCTATAAAATCCCAGTGCTATTGCCAGGCAAGTAAACACCGAGGCTGTGAACAGAAGACACCATGTTACCAGTCATGCATTTGAGATTATTTTGCAGAAACAGAATAAAGCCATTTTCAATTTAAATGAATAAAAAGCAAAGGGAATCCAACCAATTTACTATCTCAGGTTTTGTTTTTTAAAGATTCTATCTATTTATTTACTTAATTATTTTTAGAGAGATAAACAACTGATGGGTTGCCTCCCACATGCTCCCAACCAGGGACCTGGCCCCAAACCCCAAGTGTGTGCCCTGACCGGAAACTGAACTGGCAACTTTTGCTTTGTGGGATGATGCCCAACTCCCACGAGCCACACTGGTCAGGGCAATCTTAGGTTTTTCATTTCCTAGAAAGTTAAGCTAAAGATAAAGGGTGACTTTTGGGGGCAGGATTTATACCAATTCTTACAAGCTTTCTGTATTTCAAACCCAGTAAGGAAGAAAATAATTTAAAAATGTCGATCATATGTCAGTTGGAATCTAAAAACTGTTTAAAGTCATTATTAACATTAGCATTATAACCTCTGATTTCAGATCTTATAGTAAGTGAAAAACTTTCACCTATATCATATCATCCATTAGAAGAAAATTTTATTTGCCTTTTCAATACATTTAAAAATAATTTTTCTCCTAGCTATTAAGATTTATATTAAAAACTAAAAATTAAATTTTAATGAAAATCCTTAACTTTTTTCAAATACAAGCGAAAGTTCATTTAGAAAGTCACATAGGTAGAAAAAGTGAGTCAACTGGGCTATGTGGGCTCAGGAAACATGTTACAGAGGCAAAAGAAGGGCCCTTGGAGCTTAGGAGAAAGCAAAGGTATATACAAAGGTATATATGCCTTTAGGGAAAAAAGGGGGAGAGGTACAGGCATTCTCCAAAGAGGGAGGGGAAGGGAGGAAGAGAGAGAAAGGACGGAGAGAGACTGAAAACTCTTTAAACAATCTCGGTGAGATTGAAGAAATGGCAGCGTAAGCATCAGACTTCTTTACCAGTGAATATACCACCTGCTCTTTGTTACATCATTCCGGACAGAAAACCTTCCTGTTCTCCTTAAGAAGGAGAATCTGTGTGAGGCTTTTGGGGGCTCCCTCGTTTCTAGTTTGTTTAAACAGTCATGACTCCCTCCCCTGCCCCCATGCACAAATACATTTATTACATCATTATTTACATAGAAAGCAATTGGAAATAACAACTATAACAGGTAATTTATGAAACTAGATGGCCTATCATACAGCCATTAAAAATGACATGTACTCATAGAATAAAAGACTAAATACAGTAACATGTCAGTAATGATTACTTCTAATTGGTAGGATTATGAATGATTTTAATTCTTTATAATTTTTAAACAGCCATGACTTTTAAAACAGAGAATCTGAGATGAAGGTAAACTTCTTTGACTAAAGACACCAGAAACAGACTTTCATAGTACAACTATCCTAATTTTAATGTATAAATTTATATATCATTTGATCCCACTTCTTAATGAAACTTGGTTAATGATAAGGTCATTTCCTGCGTCTAACCAACTGAGCTAGTTTGTCAGGGCCTACCTAGGTGATTATATTCTTTGTTAACCCAAATGGCTGATAAATTGTCTTACTACTAATGAGTATTTTATTCCTTAATTAGAAAACATAACACAGTGTTAAGTTTCTCTTTCATTTCTGTTGTCAACTGTTACTTTTCACTGCTGTCATTGTGCCAGTCCCAAACTGCTTTCGAATTTGTTAACTTCTATGGCCTGCCCAGGATACTTCCTTTGGAGACGTAACTTGCACAGGTGAACATGTGGCTGGTACACCTTAAGTACTGTGTCTATTGTTTTATCATTCCTCTGCTCAGAACAGAATCTGCCTCATTAACTGTATAGGTTCAGTGGAAACTGCCATTATCTTACAGCCCTTATTTCCTTGGTAACAGTGATCTGGTCAAAAGGTGGGTTTGACTTAAGCTGGGCCATTCAGAGCCCTTCCCTGGGATTTTCTGAATTGAAATTAAGGAGAGAGATAATTTTTCTCGGTTGGTGGAACTAGAAAGATACGAGCCTGGGAGCTACTGGTTTCTAATCTAGGACGCAGAGAAAGTTGTGATTCCAGTGATCCCTGGGCTGCAGCTGTACCTCTGCTGTTCCATAATTCAGTATGTAAGCCAATAAATTCCCCTTTATGTCTAACCCAGGCCAAGTTAAAAATATGATACTTGAAACTTAAAGAGCCTTGGTTGATGTATGCTGGGAAACCAAAATGATTAAGATTTACAATTTTAGGATTTCTTCTCTAAGGGGAATATAAGACCTTTAAGGCTTGGGCTTTATTATTAGTATTTTTTCCACTCTCCGTGTTCATAATTGAATTTAACATGTGAACCTCAGGTAAGTATTATTGAAGTATTATTGTCTTACTGGCAATGTGGCAGGTATTCTAGGACCCAATGGATCCTCTCATGACATTAACTTCCTACCTGCTGAGCATGTGGGACTGATTTCATGAAAGGCTTGTCAGTAACAGCAGCAGTGAACAGATATTTGGAGAAGGATAAGGTAGGACAAAGACAATGCCTTCAAAAATATTGCTGCAAATCCTTATTGAAAAAAGGAAAGTAAGATAACTCAGGAAAGGTATTTTTCCAAACAATGACTTACTAATTTCTTTTGCCACTGCCATTAAGTCTATTAGAACCAGCCTTGTATGTATCCACTACTGAAGGAATGGAGACCATCACTATCTTCAGACTGAGTATAAAAAGGATATTATTTTTAACTTTGATATTGATTCTTTCTGTAAAGGAATTTGAAGCTCTTTCTAACCTGCATTGCTTTGAAATCTTTTGTGAAAGTGGGAACAAACATTCCAAACTGGGCTGTTTGGAAATTTCCCAGGCACTACCACTGAATTATCTCCAGTTCCAGAGACTTTGCTAGAATGGGAGTGGTCAAAACATGTTTTCGCCTTAGAATCCTTTCTTCAAATAAATCTTTGGCAGAAACCCAGTATTTTAAAAAAGAGAGCAGTGGAGCCATTCAAGTTGTGGAAATAAAGGGGGTAAGCACTGTTGAGGGCCGGGGGCTCCATCTTCACTCTTACTGCCACCTCACACTTAGTGCCTGCCCAGAAACCCACTGATGGTGTAAGTCAGCAATTGTATTTTCAACAACAGTTCGATAACATGAAAGTTTTTAAATGTGCATATCTTTTTGACCCAAAAGTATAGATAGGCCACGCAATGTATACAGAAGTACTAGCGTGAGGGCACACAGGGGTGTAGGGGTGTGTGTATGTTTACGTTTACTGAAACACAAACATGTATGTTGTTGTGTGGTACAATATTGGTTTTAATGGTGAAAACCTGGTAGCAGAATGTCAACAGATGTTTGGATAAATAAATTACGGCAATTTCACACAATGATTACTATGCTTTCTTGTAAAAAGATGTCTATTGATGTAGGAAGATATTCAAGACATTTGGTTAAATTTTAAAAAGTTGTAGTCTGTACAGTATGATCTAGTTATTATTTTAAAAAATTGTAATGCTTATATAAAGAAAAATCCTACAAAGATATATACTACTAATAGTAAAAATACCTATGAGGAAGGAGTAGACTTTTACTATATTGCTTTGAATTATATAACAACTTATCATGAAAATATATTACTTTTTATAAAAAGAAAGGAAAAAATTACTACTTCACTAGGGCATTCTTCCTACCTCCTTGGGGTCCTGTAATTGGTTCAGGTCACATGGTACTTGAGCCCAGTATGGGAGAAATAATCTAATTTTGGGGTAGTATCTGTGCTCAGTCAGTTGGATTCAAGGTAAGAGGTATTTTTCCTTTTTGCTTTCTATGATTTTTTAAAAATCCTCACCTGAAGATATGTATATTGATTTTATAGGGAGGGAGGGAGACGGAGAGAGTATGACTGATGTGACAGGGAAACACCTATCAGTTGTCTCCCGTACACACCCTGACTGGGCATGGAACCGCAACCTGGGTTTGTGCCCTGACTGGAAATTGAACCTGCAACATTCTGGTGTATGGGATGACCCCGACCAACTAAGCCACCTGGCCAGGGCTGCTTGCTATGATTTTTAGTGGCCTATATATTTTTTAGTTATGCTTCCCCTTAAGTCCATTCAAATACTGATGGGAGAGCACAGCCAATAAAAATAACATCTTTTTTTTCATTGTGGAATACCTGTTTTTATTTGCATCATTTTGTAGTTGTTTTTATATGTTTCTTGGAGATCCATAAGTTTTTTTCTCTTAGTAAGTTGCAGAGCTGCCTGTTAAACTTATATCCTGAACTTACTGCCTATCAAACTAAGATTTTTCACTCACTGTAGGGACCTAGCAACTAAGGAAACCTGTGATAGCTTCTCCATTTTCTTCTGTGCCGGCCAGGGTTACCTTGGTGGGAGCTGACAGGTCGGAAAGTCAAATGGTAATAATTCCTTCTCTGACAGCCTTACCTGCAAGATAACGGATTGTCTCAAGCTTGCTAGATTCCATTAGCGTTTTTAAAGAAGCGATTTCAGTGTCAATTTTATTACTGGTCTCTGAGATAATACTTTTGGTTTTAGCATCCTGTAGCAAATAAGAATACA
>VMDR010024301.1:0-15110 GCA_007922815.1 Macrotus californicus | reverse complement strand
TATTAAAATTCATAACTTGAGAACATGCAGAAAGAAGAGAGTTGTTTACACTTACAAATGATCGGAGCTCAGATAGTATGTTAGATATTGTTGCGTTAGGGTCATCATATTCCTGAGGCTGCTCAAAGGGGCGTCCTGCTTTGTTAATCAACCAAGCAGCAAGAGTGCAAAACAGGTAGAACTGTTCGCCAGGGTTGGTAGGCAGGGCAAAATAGTGTCTGTTCAAAACAAGGGGGGAGGATGGACATGAAACACTGCACATTCTACAGTAACTAAAAGAGTTAAGACCAAAATTGCCAAAAGACTTTTTTTTAAATAGCTTCAAAATAAAAAGACATTGATAATCACTCTTTGAAGTTTCTAGTAATCCACAGCGCACACATCAAAGTTTTTAATCAACAGGATTAGGGCAATAACTACTGTACAAGAAACACTTGATCAAAGACCTCAGACCTAGAAAATGCAGGATATGTTAAAAAACAGAGCATATAAACTCTTGCCAAAATAATTCATGTGTCAGAGTTCATTAATGAGAGTACTTCCTGAAAATGGTAATTTGGAATTAAGACAATCTCAGAAGTTAAAGAAAAGACCTTAATGATTATTCACTGTGCATTTTTACATGTTTTCACAATGTCTTTGGTATCTTTACTTAAGTGTCCATCAGCTGTGTTAAACAGTTGTTCTCATCCTGGCTGCATATCTGAATCACTTGAGGAACTCATCAAACTACTGCTACCTGACCAAGCATTTCTTCCCTCATGAACTAAATTAGAACTTCTGGGAGTGAAGCCTCAGTATGAGTATGTTTCAGAACCTTCCTAGGTAGATCTAAGGTATGGCCAGGATTAAGAACTACTAACTCTCACATCCCCAGTCTAACAAATATTTGCATTTGTTGACTTTTGCTAAATCCCCTAGTCTACTAAAAATAGTCCTATGAGGATGAATATGATTTTTACCTAAACATGTTAGGAATAAAATTTGCTAGCAACAACATTCAATTCGGTTTGATTAAAGACTTTATTTTGCTTTTTAATGTGTAGCTATTATTTTTATGTTTAGAATTATATTTATAGCTATTTTTTAATAAAAGTCAGCACTCTACTTAATGTTTCCTATGTTTTTCCCTGCAGGATAAGTATAAATGTCCTGGAAGGTTCCAGAAATCTGGGGCAAAATAAAGGCCATGAAGTCCTTGCAGGTATATGTTCACAACCCTTTAAGCACCTACTAGTAACAACTAATCTTTTCCTTAATGACTGAGAACCTCAGGACGGAGGGACGGCTACTGACACATTCTGTAGACCTATGACCATGCATCTCAAACTTTAGCATGCATCAGAATCACTTGGAAGTCTTGTTAAAACATAGACTTCCAGGCTCCACCCACAGAATTTCTGATACAACAGCCCTTAGAAGGGGCCTGTGGATTGTATTTCTAGTAAGTTTCCAGGTGATGCTGATGGCCACACTTTGAAAACCATTAAACTAAGATATCTCCATCCAAACCCATAATCCAAAGTATTCTACTAAACTCCTGAGGAAATAGTACAGAAGCTATATAAGTAGAACCTTTAGGTCGTTTTCTTTTAACTTGAAAAATATACTTAGGAAAAAAGTGCATTTTTAACATAGATCTTGTTGTTTGTTGATATTATTCTGATCAATTCATTTAAGTAGTAACTCCCAATCATGGATCAAACAACACTACTTTTTCCTCTAACTTTTCTCCTATTTTGGACTGACTTAACAATAGGGACAAGTTACATAAAGCCTACATATCTTACAATTCAAGTTACTGAAAGAGAGCAGGGAATCATATCAAAACTGTGGAGGGAAACTATTTGAGCCTAGCTATAAACATTAAGAGAAAATACTACAGATTCTTAACCTAGATCGTTTCTTACATGATACAGCAAACAACAAAAGAGGCACTGATTTTGAGATATGATGAACTTTTCCCCACCAGAAGAGCAGAACTTTAGGTTCTATGATAGAAACAATTCCAGTAGTTGTCATTTCATTTGTCTTTTCCACTTCTCAATTTCTCAGAGTACTGTTATTGCAAAGTCAAAAGCAATTAGCAATTCGCCATGAAGTTTACTAACTGCACATAAAGTGCTCAGCAAGGTCGGAGACGCCCAGGGTTACCAGATGCAGGAGCGGGTTCTTGAAAAGGAAAACAAAAACTAGAGATAGATCTAAAACGATAACGGCATTCATCTTTGGGAATAAGGTTATGGGTGATTTTAGTATTTTTCTGCACATTTGCTTGTATTTTTCTGAGTTCTCTACAATAGATTTACTTTTGTAATCAGAAGAAAAAAAAGTGTGTGATTTGTGGAAGTGCATTTGTGCTTTAAAGACCAGGGAATCTGTCTTCCAGGGCTTTCTGCTGTTTCAAAACTTCATTCTCTTTACTAAAATATCAAGTCAAAAACTCTGTGCGCTCCATGGCAGCCCTCCGTCGCCAAGTGGCCTTTCCTGGATAAGGTAGATGGAGGCAAGTGCTTGCCAACCCGCCCCTGACGTTCCCCGAGAGGCAGGAGGAAGGCATCTTCCCAGGACCCAGTCGGCTCATGGGCTCCGGGGACGAGGGCACCCACCTGGACGGGGGCTTCAGGTTGTTCTTCCGTAGGAGTTCCTCCTCATAGCGGAGCAACTTCAGCTTCTCCACCAGGTCCTCCATCACTACGAACATGTGGTAGGCCGCGCCGGGGCCACGCTCCACGACCACCTCCCCAGCCCCTTCGCCACGGGACCGAGACACTCCATCCTCTAAACCCGACAGCGTGACCACTGCCGCGGCGGCCGCCATCGTGAAACAAACAGAAAAGGCCCAACGTGGGGTCCAGCCCACAGATTTAGGTGCCCTGCGTTGCCGCTGCCAAGACTGCCGCGACCGGTTACCAGGCGACCTCCAGGCAACCGGTCACCAGGGAAACTAGACTCCGCCTCCTTCTCGCCCTAATCTCTTCTAAATTTCCTCCAACCAGATCTGGCTTTCTGGATTACGTCATAGAACCCGCCCCTTCCCCTGCCTCTGGGGATGCAGCCCCGCCCATCGTGGGGGCGTGGCTCCCGGTGCCCTGCGTAGCACCGCCCCTCCTACCGCCGCGGCTTAAAGGCGGAGGAGGGTGTTCAGCTTGTCTGGCTGGCGGGAGGTGGGCTGGAGCCGTTGGATGTTAAGGCCACCTGAGCGGGAAGTCTGAGTCAGCTGGTGGCAGCCTACGAGGGTAAAGAAAAAGGAGACGAGCGGTGTTGAAGACTACGCTAGCCTACTGATTTCTATCTTTTTTCTCAAATTTGAAAGTTTTCGCAGTTGTAAAGACAGTCGATATCCTGAGATTTTTCCCTTTACCTCAGCAACTTTCTAAAAGGAGGATCTTTCTTTTTTCCCCCCCTTAAACTTAGTCTTTGATTAGGGAATGCTGTGTTTGATTTTACAGTATTATTATAGGACTAGAAGTGTTGTCAGTTCCTGCTTTTACACCAGGGCTACGAAAGGGGTTATTTGTTGGGAAGGTGTGTGTGGGGGTGGGGGGGGAAGGATGGAGCAAAAAGGTGGCATCGGGAAGGATCTCTTCTGCCTCATAAATAAGAATTCTAGATTCACATCCTGCTCCTAATCTGTTTCAAGCCCACTGCATGTCGTATAACGTTTTGGGGTTTGTTGTTAAAATTAAAATAGAGGAGATAATCTTGGAAGGGTTTATTTGCCTGCGCTATTGCTCTAAGTGTGGCTAAAGACAGTATTATTACTGTACTCTGCGGCTATTGACCTGGGAAATACAAGGAAGGGAACAAAAGTAAACACAGATTTGCAGCGCTAAAAGAAGTCTTGTGTTTTAAGAGGTTTACCTAACAGCTACATAAGAAATGAGGTAAGTGGTAGTTGCGTGGAAGTTTCCTGGAAGAAGAAAATTTATGGTAATAGGTTGAGCATATGTTTGTGTTTATAATGTAATTTTTTAAGGATCTCATATCTGCTGCTAGGCAATGTAGAAGAGTCACAATTTTTTGACATAACCAAAGTTTGAAGTTTATCTGTAATATCTTTTGTTTTTTGTTGGAAAAATGGGCAGATGAGCACATTTCATTATCAGTCTAGATCTAACTTGTTTTAGATACTAACAAAAAGTATCAAAGTGAAAAAACAGAAAGGCAAATACTTTTCTATTTACCAAAGAAAGGAAATAATACATAAAATAACCGATTTGTATAGAAACAACCCAAAGGGGAAGGCCACTGAGAATTGCTTTTTAAATAAATAACATTGTTTGCCTACTACAAGTCATTAATCAGCTGCTTTAATAAACGTAAGAAAATTAGATTTGACTACCCCATTGCCAAATTGGTCTTTTTCTTTGTCTCCTTAGAATGGTATTTCTTCTCCATACATCCGCACCCCAAACCCCCACAGGTGCGGGTGAGAGATACTGTGGTATGTCTGTATAACTTTCAGAGTACAAAGTAGATGTATAACTTTTTCATATAGAAAAAAATTAAAGTTCAAAATCATACTTTAGGGTGCTTGGTTAATCAACAAGCAACCTGTGGCTTTTAAAATGACTCTCGCCCTGGCCAGTGTGGCTTAGCTGGTTGGAGCATCATCCTGTAACTGAAAAGTTCAGAGTTCGAGTCCCGTCAGGTTACATACCTAGGTTGCAGGTTCCATCCCCGGTCTGGGTGCATTCGGGAAGCAACTGATAGCTGCTCCCCTCTCGCTTCGATGTTTCTCTCTCCATTCCCCTCTCCTTCCTCCTTTCTCTTCCTCTCTCTCTAGAAGCAATGAAAAAATATCCTCTGGTGATGATAAATAATAATAAAAAATAAAGTAAAATGACTCTCAAAAAGGTGTTAGAGTTTACAGGTTAATTGGTTACACCCAGGGAGATACTCACTCAAGGCATGCTGCCTACATAAGACATTCTGACATTTCAGAAAGTTATATATAGCACTCAGGATGAAATAGTCCAACATTAATTTTTGGCTGAGAGAAACCCTCCAACAACCTATGTACTTTGTCTGAGGGGGAAAAACCAACTTTCTCAGAACCTAGCCATTTCTTTCCCAGGTACAATAGTGATGCAGACTGTCTTGAAAGCAGTATAAAGAATTGTTTTCCCCCTTAATTGTTGTAAAGAAGAATAAAGAGACTAAAATAAAAAGTGTCCCCCAGTAACTGTGGCACAGAAATAATGAAGAAACAACGGAAAAGCCCGCTGTTCAACACTGCTTTTACCACAGAAAAAAAGATGGGAAAGAACACTGAAATGTTATTTCATTTTTATAAGGCCCCAGGGATTATTTTTGCTAAATCTTTGTTTATAAGCCCACAATAGTTAACACTTCAAGAAGTTTTCCCTGATGGAAGTAGTTTCCTTTAAATATGTGAAAATGCACACTCAGATTCTATTACTTCTGTGTCTGCCACTTGGAAGCTTTGGGCTACCTTGTGTTATTTTTGCAGGACTAGTTCATTCACGAACTAAGGAGCTAAATAAAAAAAGCTTGAAGAGAATGGAATGTTGAGTCATGTTCATACTTCTTTTCAAGAATCTTAACAGAGATTTATCCCTTCATCTATGTGTTGACCACAATTATAGCCTGGGTTCTGAGTTTGAATTTTATCTCTTGCAAACTATCTGTGAAATAATTGGAGGTAATTTTTTAGGCCCTTACCATCTTCCTATGATTGGGCTAATCTCTGAAGACTGAGCAGCATCCTAATCAAAGGTGATTTAAACTGAGTGGATTTCCCTGAAAAATGCTGAGCAAAGCTGGGAGTGAAAAGGAGGCAGGTTCAAAGATGGAGGAAGGCTTTCCAGCTGCATTTCCAAATATAAGGACAAGTTCTCCAAGAAGACTGGATAGGCTTAAAGAAGAAAGCTTCTTTTTTGTTATAAATGGCTTAGTACCATACATTCGGTATGTTAAAAACTTAGAAAACCGCTAACTGAATAAAACTTCCTTAACCTAATACAAAGTATCTGCCAAAAAAAGTCATTTAATGGTGACACATAGAGGCAATGCCTTATAAAGCCGTGAATAAGGTGAAGACACACACTCTTTGAAATTGAACTAGAGATCAGAGCCAGTGCACTGAGACAAAAAATTAGGAATGAATATTGCAGAAGAAAGTATTGCAGGTGATAAGATTAAGTAAAAATCCAAGAAAATCTACAGACAAGCTGTTAAGATACCTCAGGAAGTGTGCTGTATATGAGATCCAAATTAAAGTTACTGGAAAAACAAAAACCTCGAAAACAAACCATATAGCATCCAGGAATAAGTCTATCATCATTCAGGAGAAAGTGTTTCCTGAAAGTCATGGAAAAATCCAAATAGGGAAACAATGTTCATGAATGAGGTAAGTCAGTTACCTTTAGCCAATCTGTAAATTCAGTGCAATTTCAACTAAAATTCCAAGAGGGCTAATACTGAAATTCATATGTAAGAGTAAATTTAAAGAAGCATGAGGAAGGAATCATGTCATATGGTAAATTTCCTGATAGAAGTATAACTTAGAATGACATCACAGGAATAAACAGAAAATAGCCTAGAAACAGATGAAAGTTTATATGAAAAATCAGTATATGACAAAAGTTGGTGTTACCAATTAGTAGAGAAAGATAAACTATTCGATAAATGCTATTGAAGTTATGGATTATTCATGTGGAAACCAAATTTCATCTCTGCATTCACATAAATTCCAGATGGATTGAAGACATCAATGTGAAATACTGATAGGATGTTTAGAGGGAAACGAAACATTATCTTAAAGGGAAGGATTTCTTGAAGGAAATAAAGAACAAATTTTAAAGAAAAGAAACTCAACAAATTTAAGAACTTAGGTACAAAAGAGGGCTCTATAAACAATAAAAAGAGAAGTTATTTGTGACCCATATAATATCAATGGATTACTCTCCAGGACACAAAGGTAGCAGGTCATTGCAAGACTTCTGTGCCATGCTGAAGGATTTTAGATGGGTTTTTCTATATGAGCATTACTTAACATTAGCACTATTGACATTTTAGGCTAGATAATTTTTGTTGTTAGGGTCTGTTCTGTGCATTCTAGGATGTTTAACAGCATTCCTGGCCTTCAACCATTAGATGCCTATAGCAACCATCCATAGTTGTAACAACCAAAAATATCTCCCGGCATTGCCACCTGGCCCCTGGGGACATTATTACCTCTGGTTGAGAATCACTGCTCCAGATACATGGGTTGGAAATGCCTTTATAAGGACTAGGAATGTAAAGGTAAACGAGTGACTGCTCTCATGTGGGTGGGGGTGGGGAGGGTGGCAGGAGTGATTCTGGTGAACTAGAAAATTTATGCACCATTTCAAGGAGGGGACATTTTTGCCGTGCAAGAATTCGGTCCAGTGTTGTCATGTGTCATGATTTTGCAAGGATCTAAACCTAGATTTGTATGTCAATGTGTGATTCTAATGTTCTTGAGGGTGACCTTTCTACACAGAAAATATTATTTCAGGTGCTACTTTAGTTGTTGAAAATATTTGATTTATTAAAATACTGCAGTTCAAACTTGAGAAGCCTTGTTCTTTTTATATTAAAATCTTATTAAATTTGTAACTGTTGTAAGGTTGTTACAGTCAAGTTATAGATGTTTTAAACTGTTAATAAGGTTATTATAATTGTTTTAATATTTTTGACAAAGCATTCCAGATGCTGTTAAGTCTCCTGAATCTAAGACTTAAAAAAAATAAGGTGGAAGGAGAGAGGAGTAAGTTCTATTAAATATTCAAACATTGTTTGTAAACATAGATCTCAATATAAAACAAAATCATTTTAAATCAGTTATTCAATTACATATTATAAAGTACCACACGTCAGTCTGCTTCTCTAATAGGCCAAATTTTCTAACATTAGATACCTAAGTATCAAACATACACAAATTATTCTTTAACATAATTATTACTACTGTGGGTTTGACTGTATCATTACTGTACTTAGTGTTACAATTTTCCAGGATTAAAATATAGTCACCCACCTGGACAACAGTCATCATCCCAACCTGAACCTGTGAAGTTTCCCATCCAATGTACCACGAGATTCCTGGGCCAGAGGTAGAAGAGATTCTTGTCAAAAAATACTAAGAAGACACACTAAGTCTTAACTTGCTATAACAAACCCCCTAACTTAGAAAGGGAGGTGGTTTTGTAACCCATTCTCCTGGGTTTACTTTGTTTTGTAGTTCTAACTCCACTAAGATTATAGTTAACTGCTTTAGCTAACTAGTACTCATGGCAGATAAATGCCATCTAACTATATTGTACATATTTCAAGGCTTGGCTTTGCTTCATGGCCTCATTTTTTGAAAGAGGAGAGAAGCAAAGTGCGTGTGTGAACTGAATTCAGTTTACTGCCACTGGTAAGTGATCCGAGATGGGTATTGAGGGGTTTCAAGAAGAGGTGTGTGTGTCGGGGAGGAGGGTGGGAGATTATTAAGTTTGTATCTTAGTGTATTCTGACAGTATTGTAGAGAAAGGACTATAATGTGAAAATTGATTCAGAAGGCAATTTGAATAGTCAGGTGAGATATGGTCCTTAACTGGGATGGTGGCAATTGGAATGGTGAAAAAAATGACATATTAGGAAGGAAATCCAACAGAACTTCGTAATGGGCACCATGAGATGTTCTCTGGAGCACTGATGGCACCACAAAGAAAGCTAGCCCTTATTCCCCATCCTACTTGGTCATTGGCTGTAGGATGCCTCAGGCAGCTGTGTGAGGTGGCTCCTGTTGGCCAAGGATAATTTTGGGGAGATGGATACAGCCGTGAACACTGAGCAGCCAGTACTCCTAGCAGCTGGGGAACTGGTATCTCAGCCTGGTAAAAAGGGATCTGGGTAGGCACCAGCAGCTTTTAGTACAATAGTTGACATTAAACTGCAACACTTCTGAATTTCTTTATGTGGGATGTGTGCTGAAGTAATGAAGGTGATCTTCAAATAAGCTTTTTGGAAAAAAAGTAAGGTTGGTGAAAGTATAAACCATTCATCAGTTACTGTACACAGTGTCAGATGGGGAAATAGATAAGTAACTACAAATACTGAAACATTTAGTCCAGTTTCTTGATAAGAGGTCTGTTCCATCTTGTATGTTAGTAACATTTTGATTTGATATATATCAGGTACTAACATGAATTGATCTTATTTGTCAGACTTTTGAAGATTAAATAGAAATAGGTTTATACTTTAAGGTCTAGATTACCAAAAAATTCAATTTATTTCATGGTCTGGGATGGCATTTTTCGCCCACGGGAGAATTAAATCAAGATGGAAAGTAAACAATAAATGTTACAAGAAAAAGATTTCTTAATGGAGCTTCCTAGAACCTAATAAAAACAAAATCTGCTCAATGCTATACTTTCATGATACAGCCTTGCATCCAAGACTACAGTATGCCAGGCTTTCTGATGGCCTATTACCCAAATGGTTGGTTATTGGCACCTTGTCTTGAGGCTTTGGAACTTGTTGCCCAAACTGTTACCTGGTAATAAAACATTAAATTCAAATGTCTTGTTTTTATTCCTAGCTATTTAGTGGAAATGATTTTGTACTCCATACTTACACATTTTGCTTCATGAATAGAACAAGGAAGCCATCCTGCCTTTGTTTGCATCTGGTGAGATTTTGACAATGAGAGAACTTATTTTCTTTCTGAAAGTGTGAATGTGAGAGCCCAAACTAATAGATTCAGAGATCAGTGTTTTGCTTTTGACAGCCACCGAATATTTTCTAGATTTGTTTTGCACAGCTAATATGTGAGTCTATTTAATGTGTTCGGCACTATGCTTGAGCCTGTTGTCTGTGCTCAGATATATTCTAATGCAGGATACACATGTAAACTGGCAAGTCCAACCTAGATGCAGAGAAGTAGAGTGTGTTTGGGAAGAAGGCTCTCTAGACTTCTCTTATCCTACCCTTACATAACACAGAGTTGGTTGTGCCTCTTCTGTACCCCCAGAGCCTTGATACATTCTCTTTCTTGGGTCCCCTTTTTCTCCTAGGGTCTGAAGGGGTGGGGAAATTAGGGGAAATCAGTAGGGGAACCAATATTATTGTATTAAGGTAGATCTCTTGCCTGGAAAGCCAAGCTTCAGAGCAAAGATGTTGGCTCCTCTTCTTTATTTTGAATGTGGGAGCTGATGCCCTTTAGCTTTTTGCATAAGTAGGCAGGGGCATGAGTGAAATAAATCTCTCTGCCTAGGAGCTTCAACAAGGGGTCTGCATAGCGGGTCTGTCCATAAAGTATCCAGCCACATAATATGAAAAATAGAGACATTTACTGAAGAATATACAAGATACATTTACTGAAGAATATACAAGATACAAGAAAGATTGTGCATAAGACAATGACACCTCAGTCCCCTTCAAAGTAGGCACCTTGGGACCTCGCACAGCTTTCCCAATTGCCATCAGCTGCCCTGTCATATATTCCCTGAATCTCATCAATGGTCTGAAATCTCTTCCCTTTCAAAGGTGATTTTGGTTTTGGGAAAAGGCAGAAGTTGCAGGGTGCCAAATCTGGGCTGTAGAGGGGCTGAGTCACCTGGGTGATTGGATGCTTCACCAACAAACTCTACACAAGACATGATTCATGAGCGAGCATGTGGTGACGAAGCTGCCAATCACCAGTTGCCCATAGCTGCGGCCTTCTGAGTCATCCAAATAGTTTCCATGGAGGAATGTTCAAGCCTAACGCAAAATTTGATGCAGTTCATCACTACTTGCTCAGTCATTTTGAATGCGAGGGCCACACAGTACACATGCTCACTCAACAGCATCTACCACCCCCACTGACTAGTACAGTGAAGTTGTCTTGTTCACACATGGGCATTCCACTCTCATTAGCTGCCAGGTTACATTGATGAGAACGGCACAAATATTATATATAATAATAATATTATATTAACATTGGTTGGAATTTTTCCAGACAGACCTTATATATAGTCAGATATTTCTAGAGTCTGAAGAAGAATATGCACCTGTGGGCCATCTGCCAAGAATTCAAATTAGAATGTGTTTAAGTTTATTACAAAGAATTCGCCCTAATATAGCCCTAAATCAAGAGCATAAACTAAAAACTCATTTTACTACTTCCTAATAACTTATCATTTTCAGTAAGTCTTTGTACTTGATCTGCATGCCCTGTATACATTTTTTGAAATTATAGCTTCAGAGTTCAGAGGAATATTCATAACCTCTGTGTAAAAGTTTTTGATTCATTCTCCCCAGTATCCCAAGGCAGAGTGTGGATTTGTCATAGTAACTTTCTGAGGAAGAGTAGACAATTGTTGGTACATAGACTGTGTGGTTGACTAAGCCCCCAGGAAGAAGGGAAGATCGTCCCCACTGTCCCCCCTCCCCCAGAGATTAGGAATTGATAGTTTTCCTTTCACTGTATAGTGCTGTGAAAAAGTGACTAACCATCTACCAACCCATTCTTGACCTATTGATGTGACATGTTTATATTTATCTGGACCATTTCCAGACTTCAAACTTTTAACAGACTTCTGTTTGCTTATTCTCATGCCTGTTAAACTATTTTTGTTTGCATGGCTTTAAAATAAGATTTATTCTCTTGTAGAACAACCCACCTCTCTAATTCTCTCAATCTTCTTGATTATATTTGTTCCTCCAGAAGAAGTCTGATTTTATTTAATGTTAAAATATGTACTCTTAGAATACATTTTGTAATACTGAGTTTACCTTCCAGGAATATGGCATGCACTCTACTTGAATCTCTTTGGGTTAAAAAGGACTTTGAAAAATTGTTCTCTTTTCATTTTTTAATTTGACAGTGAATTTTAAAACAAACTCTTGCAATTTTTCTTATGCTGGTAAGCTAGCACTGTTGAGTGTGAAAACTCCGTGTTTTACTTTCTGAAGGCAAGGGCAGATTGTCACACTGTGAAAGATTTGAATCTCCCTGGCTTCTTGGAGGAAGAACAATGCTTCTGAAATGGGAGGTGGGAACTTTTGTGAATAAAATTAGAACTGCCCCAGAGGATCTTGCTCTTTCAAAGAAAACACCACGTCCTTTTATGAGATAAAAAGAAAATGGCCTTTATTCTTGCTTGCAGTACAGTGACAGCTTCCTTACAGTTTTCCCTGCAGATTTGGTCCTCTTTTGTACTTTTGTCTACATTGTTCCCAGAGTAATCTTTCTAAAATGCAAATATGGACACATCATTGGCCTACCTGACATTCATACATGGACTCCCTCCCCGCCCCGTCCCCCCCCCCCCAACGCACACCATTTGAGAGAACATCCAATTTTTTTATCCTGCTATACAAACCTCTAGGGATAGACCCTGGCTTTGGGGGACCTGACACAATTAGGTTTGGGGGTTCTTTTTAATAGGAAGTAATATAAAATTTTGAATTCAAAATCAGCGACTGGGCCTGTGAAAGGACAATGCAAGTGAGGCTCCTTAGAGCATAACTTTCACTAATTTCCTGGTATATCTGCCTCTACTAAGGGAATTATTTTATTGCAAATGAGATGAGGTTCCTGGGTCAGTAAATAATGACCACAATAAAGTATCCAACCTGCTGAAATTGAAAAAAAACCTTTCCTTTATACATTTTCTAGCTGGGGCCCTGCAAATTAAACGGACAAAAGACAGATTAACAAGAGAAAAACAGTTTATTAACGACTGCAGTGAGATTATATGTGAGGGATACTCAGTGATACATAGTAACAGAAGGATGGTTAGGACTTGGGCTTATACACCATAGCATTTTAATCAAGAACAATGAGACTTCCGGCCAAGATGAAGGTGTAGGTAGACACACTGTGCCTCCTCATACAACCAAAAGAAGCACAACAAATTTAAAAACAAAAACCAACCAGAATTGATAGAAAATCGAACTATATGGAAGTCCAACAACCAAGGAGTTAAGCAAGAAATAATCATCCAGACCAGTAGGAGGGGCAGAGATGGGCAGCCAGGCAGAGAGGAGTACGGCAAGGCAGCAGCTAGAGGACCGGAGCAGGCAAGGCAGCAGCTAGCAGACCAGGTGGTCCCACATCCGCGTGCAGATAAACCAGGAGAAACAACTGGGAAGTGAGACAGGCTGCACAACCCAGAGTTCCAGCACGGGGGAAATAAAGCCTCAGGGCCTCTGATTGAAAGCTCCTGTGGGAGTTGAGGTGGCGGCAGTGGGAGAAACTCCCGGACTCACAGGAGAGCTGTTGGAGAAACCCACAGGGTCCTAGAGTGTACACAAGCCCACTCACCCGGGAACCAGCACCAGAGGGGCCCAATTTGCTTGTGGGTAGTGGGGGAAGTGACTGACAACTGGCAGAGAGCAGAGCAAGCAACATTGTTCCCTCTCGGTCCCCTCCCCCACACACAGCGTCACAATGCAGCGACATGGCTGCCCCGCCCTGGTGAACACCTAAGGCTCTGCCCCTTACTACATAACAGGCACGCCAAGACAACAAAAATGGCCCAAATGAAAGAACAGATCAAAGCTCCAGAAAAAATACAACTAAGCGATGAAGAAAAGCCAGCCTATCAGATGCACAGTTCAAAACACTGGTGATCAGGATGATCACAGAAATGGTTGAATATGGTTGCAAATTAGAGGAAAAAATGAAGGCTGTGCTAAGTGAAATAAAGGAAAATGTACAGGGAACCAACAGTGTTGGGAGGGAAACCAGGATTCAATGATTTGGAGTAGAAGGAAGAAATAAAAATTCAACCAGAATGGATTGAGGAAACAAGAATTCAAAAAAAAAAAAAATGAGGAGAGGCTTAGGAACCTCTGGAACAACATTAAACATTTCAACATCTGAATCATAGGGGTGCCAGAAAAAGAAGAGGAAGAGCAAAAACTTGAAAACTTATTTGAAAAAATAATGGACAACTTCCCTATTCTAGCAAAGGAAATAAACTTATAGGAAGTCCAGGAAGCTCAGAGAGTCCCACAGCAGTTGGACTCAAGAAAGCACACTCCAAAGCACATCATAATTGCATTACCCAAGATTAAAGATAAGGAGAGAATCTTAAAAGCAGCAAGAGAAAAGGAGACAGTTACCTACAAAGGATTTCCCATAAGACTATAAGCTGATTTCTCAAAAGAAACATTGCAGGCAAGAAGGGGCTGGAAAAAAGTATTCCAAATCATGAAAGGCAAGGATCTACATCCAAGATGACTCTATCCGGCAAAGCTATCATTTAGAATGGAAGGGCAGATAAAGTGCTTCCCAGATAAGGTCAAGTTCAAGGAGTTCATCATCACCAAGCCCTTATTCTATGAAATGTTAAAGGGACTTATCTAAGAAAAATAAGATAAAAAACTATGAACAGTAAAATGACAACAAACACAACTCTCAACAACTGAACCTAAAACAAAAGAAAAAAAAAAACAAACTAAGCAAACAAGTAGAACAGAAACAGAATCACAGAAATGGAGGTCACATGGAGGGTTATCAACAGGGAGAGAGGGGGAAAAGGTACAGGGAATAAGAAGCATAAATGGTAGGTAGAAGATAGACAGGGGGAGGTTAAGAATAGTATAGGAAATGTAGAAGCCAAAGAACTTATATATATGACCCAGGGACATGAACTAAAGAGGGGGAATGTGGATGGGAAGGGGAATAAAGGGGGAAAATGGGACAACTGTAATAGCATAATCAATAAAATATATTTAAAAAATACTTGTTGGATGATTAATATAAATGGCTATGTATATGCAAAGGCAGCTAACCAAACTTTGGCAAATACTAATCTTCAGTCACCTATTTTAATGATTCTCTAAATGTTTCAAAGAAAATAAAACTCAAGAAACACATAAAAAAAAAAAAAGAACAATGTATTTGTAGAGAAGTGATAATATGAAGGAAAGGGTTTTAGGCTTCCGAGGTAAATATATAGGAGAAACCAGTGGAAGATAAGGGTTGTTTGGGGAAGGCATATTACATAGGTTTCCCAGGGCTGTCTCTGGGCAGGCAAGAGTCTCTGGTGGTTAAGAGTCTAAGTTTGATTTTAATCAATTGTTGGGGAGGGCAGAGAGTTGTTTTTTAAAACAGTATGGACGTCTTTCTTTTTTTTTTTTTT
>VMDR010024300.1:0-15106 GCA_007922815.1 Macrotus californicus | reverse complement strand
GCTAGCCTACTGGAAAAATATCACTGTATATATTGCGGGCAGGTAGGAGAAATAAATTTTGTTAGTATGTTTGGAAATGTTGAGTTTACCACCCACATTTACCTGCTTTCATAGTTTTTAATTATAATGACTCACATTTATCAATTTGAAAAATAATATAAAAACAGAGTTTACAATATAAGTAAAATCTAATACAGAATTTGAAAATATACTTTTGTCCTAAATATAAATATTAACTGTACATTTAATTTATATAACATTGATATTCACATATTACTGGTTTTTTTTTTAAGAAATTTGTGTATTTAAAAAAAAACATTTTTTGCCATTAATAATTACAAAGGTATTCAAGGAGTAATGGGAAAAAGTCGTTGCAATTTCTAAATATACAAATTTTGAAAGCTGAGAATCATAATGGTTTTGGGCCAAATCTGGTACCCTTTTTTCCCATCAGGGATAGAATAACGAGGCCTTGGTTTCTCGCTGAGCGTCTGAGAGAGCTGCTGAAGGAGAAACAGTGAGAAAAAGGTTGGGGTGTAACTGCCAACTCTTCCAGCAAGAAGAGCTTATTTTATGCAAATATCAGCTCATACTCACAGGAAATCATATAATTTTTATTATGATTAACATAAGTATTTTTTATTTTTAATTACCAAAATTAAAAAAAAAAACCTACTACTTCAGAGACAAAACCGCCATGTCCTAAATAACAAATGATACTTCTTGTAAAACCTTTGATTTTCCTGGAATTCTGACAGTTTTTAAAAAATGATGCTTTGCTTTTATATCACAGCCACGCCTCACGTTTGTGTAGCATGGCAAAAAGATGACGATAAATACCAGCAACATAAACTGAGTCCCTATACTCAGATGGAAGTTTAAAAAAGGGTAAGCACTAATGAAAAAAAAGTTAACCTTCTTACCTGGTCGGCATCAACAAAAATGATTTTGTCCACTGCTAGAGGAAAAAGGACATCGAGGAAAAGAATTTTGTAACCCCAAATAATCCTCTGCTTCTCCGTCTGCTGATGGAGCCAGCGGGGCCACTTATATTGGACCAGCTCATACTGGAATCCATACTCCTGAGCCATGTGAGGAATGACCTCCTAAAAACACACATACACAAATCAAAGAATATGTTCAAGGAAGAAAAAGCAGTTTTTGTTTTAGAGAAAAACATTATCATGTTAAAAGGTAGAGTTTACTATAAAATTGTTACAAATTGGTAAATGTCTAAATACTACTTCTACAAGCTATGCGTATTAATGAGAAATATGAAAATGCCGGCAAATATGACAAGACAAGCACACATTAAACTGTGTAATTAAACGACATTAAAAATAGGCATACTGTATTAATTAGCAAGCTTATTAACTAACCTAAACATTCCTGTGTTTGCCCAGCTAACGACAGACTTGGGAACACCTGACTGCATATAGCAGGAATAAGCCTCTGGATCTCCCAACAGCTGTGCATCCCAGTTTCCATACACGGCGGGGCAAACGCGGGTTTGCAGTTGCTCGTATGGAAAACAATGGAGTAATTAACAACCAACACAAGAAGAAACTGTGTAGAGGGTCCTCATGACTGTGAATGTGCTTTCGCCCCACCATGTTTGTTCAGAGAGACAGAGGATGTACAAACAACATAAAATGAGTTGTAACTGATCAATTAAATTCTCTACATGAGTTTCATGCTTGAGATTCATGCCTAGTTAATTTAACGATTAAAAATACGAGGTAGTTATTGTGGTGTGAATATCATGTATTTGATTTGGTGTCTTATAGGCTTAGAGTATCTTACTCCACTTGAACCAGAGCAGTTACTGAAATACAGTGCTGGCTAAGTGTGGCTTCAGAGCCCACAAATGGAGAGGCAGGATGACAAAGGGGTGGGGAAGGATGGGTCAGCAAACCTAGAATTTGCCTGCATCTCCCCGGGTCTCACCTGCAGCCAGTGCCTGGCGCCCCACTCCGTTTGGGTTTCCTCCTGCCTTTGTAAGCACACTGCAAGATTTACACTGTGCTCCTTACCGTGGGCACCAGTGAACTGAACTGTGAAGTCACGGCTAGACCGGCTTCTAGGAATCATTACTTCGGTTTCAAAATTTAACAAAACATCAGAAGAAATTAGAAAGCCTTTTTTTATTCAGCAAATACATATTTAAAAACATTCACTGAACATGCATCATATGCCAGGCACTGTTCAAGGCCACCAGGATACAGGAGTGAACAAACCCAATACAAATAACAGACTTTCATCTTAGAGGTCATAGGTAGAAAATAAATGAAGTTAGCAATTTATCTACAGTCGATAGTGTCATGGAAAAATAGAAGGGAAATAGTGACAGATCAAAAGGGACTGTAATTTTACATAGTGTGGTCAGGAAAGGACTATTCCCTAACTAGACACAGTTTAGCACAGACTTAAAAGAAAGGAGGAAATTTTTGTTTTAATTAAAGGGAAAGGATCTAGGGCATAAGTAATTTCTGTTTCTGTATCTGGCTGCTGGACACAGAGAGATGGATGCAGGTATTTTAAGGTTGTAAAAATTCATCAAAGCTGCATACTTAGGATTTGTACACATTGTAATTCACTGAAAAGTTGTAAAACATAAAAACTTTGAGGGAAAGCAGTAACATTACAAAAAGAAGGAAATACTAATTCAGACAAGATAATAACTTTGGACCACGTAGTGAAACAAGACTTACCCAGACGCAGCACTGTATTCCCAGTGAGTATCATTCCCGCTAAGAGACTCTAGATAGTATTACCTCAGTTTCTGTAGCGCTAGGTCCCCCCTTGCCTAGTAGAGGCAAAGGTGAAACACTCAGGGAAAAGCTGCTGTGACTGCTTGGTTATGTTTGGGTTCTTTCGCAGGAAGCAGCATGCCTGGTGGTGGTGGGGGCAGAGGGGCGCCTCTGTAACGGTTAGGGACCTAGGCTTGGACCAGGAATGCTTGAGTTCAGATCTCAGCTACGTTCCTAGTTAGCTTTTCAATCTTGGGTCTGGGCCATAAAGGACACATCTTTCCTAAAAAAAAATCTTGGTCCTTTTGCCCCTGGCTCCTGGGAGGTGACTTCTACCCTTGGGATGTTCTGCCTAATAAGAACGCCTTTATTTACCTGGGCACCTTAGTCCAAGACAAACCGCCCGTCCAAAGATGTGACTTACAGTGGGGACCTCAGGCCACCAGGAATCAGCTTACCCTCCAGGGCACTCCATGGCCCACCCCAGTGAAAACTCTGGAAACCAAAGTCTGAGTGAGCTTCTAGTGGCAATTCTCCGTGGGCATTCTCGCACGTTTTTGTTGGGACAAATAAGCTCTGTCCACCTGACTACACTGGGAAACGACAACCGGAAGCTCTGGGTCTGGCCTCCTGTAGACCTTGCCCTACGCGTCTCTTTGCTTTGCTGACTTTACTCTGGCTCCTTTTGCTGTAATAAACTGAACCTGGGACTGTAATTGCTTCTCTGGGTTCTGTGAGTCCGGCTAGAGACTCACGGGACAGCGGGGTGCTCCTGGACACCTCCCGACTGTGCAGGCCAGCTGTGTAACTGCTGAGCCACGGTTTCCTGGTAACAGGATGCATGGACCACAACAGAATACTGAAGGCAGTTAGCACCGTGCCCGGCAGTATTACGGAACAAAAACATGGTTGGCTATTTTTATTTGTCTTTACCACTGGTTTGGTCTAGGAAAAGAGGGCTTCTTTGAACTGTTGCTAAATGAGACCCTAACTTTCATGGAATCTGATTGCTTTGCAGTGAGAGTAGGAAGAACTCCGCAGCAGGACTGCGCGGGGGTGAGTAAAGTGTAACAGATGCTGGCCACCCGACACCCCTAACGCAGAGTGCTTCAGACTTCGAAACACAGTGACCAAACCATCACAGCAAAGAGCTGCTTTACCCTCGTGCTATCACATTGTTTTCCATGGCACAGTGACCACATTTTCTCGAATCTACTGTGCCGACCTCTCTTTGTAAATAGATCTAATTCTTTTATTTTTTTTAAAGATTTTATTTATTTTCAGAGAGATGGGAAGGGAGGGAGTAAGAGAGGGAGAGAAACATCAATGTGTGGTTGCCTCTCACACGCCCCCTACTGGGGATTTGGCCAGAAACCCAGGCATGTGCCCTGACTGGGAATCAAACTGGTGACCCTTTGGTTCACAGGCTGGCACTCAATCCACTGAGCCACACCAGCCAAGGCAGAATCTAATTTTTTTTTTACTGACAACCTGTACATATTTTCCATTGCGAAATTTTTTAAATTATTCACTGTGATGGAAAACTACTCATCTTTCTAATTTTGAGTTTACTTAAAAATAAGCTATCTCCTGCTATCCTTTCAAACACTTCCTTAAATAAAAACTGCATAGAAAGTTTGAAGCTAGATTTAAAAATTGATTAAAAATAGTAATTTGCCCTGGTGGTGTGATTCAGTTGGTTGGAGCATCGTCCTGTAAATTGAAAGGTTGCAGGTTTGATTTCCAGCCAGGGCACATGCCTAGATTGTGGGTTCGGTCCCCAGGTCCAGGGGCGTACGAGAGACGATCGATAAATGTTTCTCTCTCCTATTCATGTTTCTCTTCCTCTCTCTTTCCCTCCCTTCCCTCTCTCTAAAATCAATAAGCATGTACTTGGGTGAGGGTTAAAAAAGAAAATTAAAAACAATAGTAATTTGAGCAAACATGCTTTTCGACCTCTTCTGAAAAGTTATATGAACTTACAATGACATAAAGAGTTTACTACTCAAACAACAATCATTCTCTAGTACGAAGACTGATGCACTTACTTTAAATGTCGGTGACAGGTAGTTTTTTAGGAACCAGAACTTCACTGGTGTTCGGGTGTTACGTAGGACAGAAAGCATCATGATTCTGCGTAAGAGAACATTAAACCCGCCGGGTTAACAGAGATGGGACATCCTACTTTCTGTAAGGCTTTCAAACATGTAAAGGTATTATTAGAACTTGTGCACAATGTGTAGAGAAGAAATAGACCTTCAAATATGATGGCTGCTCATCAAGTATGTGATGTATAAGAATATTTATGCAGGGTTCCTGACCTATGATGGTGTGACTGAGGAATTTTCAACTTTACGATGTGCCACAGCACTCGGTAGAAACTGTACTCCAGATTTTGAATTCTGACCCTCCCTTGGGCTAGTGGCATGTGGTTTGATACTCCCCAGGAAGCTGGGCAGTGGCACGGCATGATTCTGTCTAACTGCATGTAGGTGACGTGGGAGTTCTGAGCACACTTAAGGTAGGCTAGGCTCAGCTATGATGCTCCGTAGGCTATTAAATGTAGTTTTGAATTACAACATATTCAACTTAAGATGGGCTCACTGGGGCGTAAGCCCATCAGAGGACGAGAAGCATCTGTATACACATACTCCTGTGCTGGATGTAGACCAAACTGGCTGCTTTTCTCATTCTAGCTGACAAAGAAAGAGGCTGGTCTGAAGTAGTCTTGACGAGCCGACCCACAGTCTAATGCTGGCTCTTCTGCTGGGTCATCAGTGCAGGTGTGAAACACCACAAGGATGGCAAACACGATCTGCCCGCCCTGGTCCAGTCTCTGGACGGGATACCTGCTGTGCTACTCTAGACTCGGGACTGGAGAAGATACAGACCCATCTGAAGTTCCATCTTAAATGCAAACACATGTTCCACCATTTATGAAGCATTCTCTGTCATCCTTCTGTATAAAGGACAGTTAAAAAAACAGCCCTTTGTAAATATGCTTTCCACCTCTCACTGCCACACCATTTTTTGCTTAAAATAAAAAAAGGCATTTCTTCACTGGAAAAGAGAAATTTACACTGTATATTTTTTATCAATGTTGTTACAAAATATGTCCATTCTGTCATCTTAAATAACATCAGTATTCCAAATCAATTGAACTCATGAAATCTCACTATGTTTAAAAAATATACCTCCCTCCAAATTTTAGATTAAAAAATGCAAGGTGTAGAACAATATTTCCATTGTTACTCTTTGGGTACAAAAAGTTAAAAACATATTTGTTTGTCTACACGTATCTTGGGCAGGATATGGCTATTTATATAATATTGGTTTCCCATGGAAAGGGAAGTGGGAGATTTGTTTCACTGTACATAATTTTATTCTTTTAAACTTTAAAAATTCTTTTTGAATCAAGTAAAAGTATTTACTTTTAAAAACATTAGATAAAAAATAGACCTACCTTAAAAAGCGTTCATATAAATGGCCAGAAGCAACTGAGAAAATATTCAGAATGTCTGTTTCCTTTTCATCTTTTTCTTTACGCAAACTTCTTGTGAAACTTGGAATAAAAAAGTAGTGATTGACAGTTTCTAAATATACATCTGCAAACTTTATATACCCACACACTAATCTGATAAGCAATAAAAATAGGAGTATCTTTCAAAGTAAAGTTTTTACACTGAAACACGTTCTAAAAATGATGACTTACTAAAGCATGTGACACTGTAACAGAGTTCTGATTTCTAAACATTTAAAACACAGATGCAATTACACTGTCTCTAGCTTAATAAAGTGACATCTTTGAATTGTTGTGTGTTACAAATGTCATTGAGAACAAAGAGTGAGTGACAGCATGCCTCGGCCGTGTATAAGGTGGAGATTTTCCAAAGGCCAATAATGGGGGATGGAAAAGAATGGATAAATGTGTACCCACCCCCCGGAGGGTGTCTTCCTACGTGGTAACGCGTAGGCCCCTGGGTGCTGGAGACACGTCTCCCCAGGATAACGTGTCATACCAGGGACCTACAAGATGGAGCTCCTGTGGCCAGCAACAGTCACCCCTCAGTGCAGGCTTCAGGGCCTCTGTGCTGTGGGTGCCTCCAGGAGGATCAGGCAGGCACCTGGGAGCCACGCCCAGTCACTGGCTTCCTCTGTGCCCAGCTGTCCTCTTCACCACTGTTCGGACCCAGACCCGCCTTTTATATGCCCCGTCTCATATACAGAAGTGACTGAATCTCTTATTTAAGGTATTCATTATGCATAATTTCTTTGTCCATCTATTTAAAATGTTTATTTAATTAAAAAGTCTCGGTTTTATATGCACAGATATTTAAAATGACTAAAATCTGTAAAATTAGGCAAACTAAACAATTTACAATCTTCATGGAAAATATTTTGCCAAACAGAAATTGTTATGACAGAAGCATTTTTCAGATCTTTTCTTACAGTAATCTCTCAAAGAGAAAAAATGCAAGCTGATTTGGTGTGGGAAAAAATCCCTAAGTTAAAACGAAAAACAAGTGAAAGCATTATCGTACACACAATACTTATATACGTGGAGGAGTTGCCATCTCCACAAGAAAGCATTATTTTGTTTGGTATCCTTCCTGTACAGCAAGTCGCTGTGTTGCCACTTAACGGTTATCTTTATTCATCCTGAGCTCCACCTCTGGCTTGAAGGGGAGCTGGTGGACTGATGCTCTTCAAATGCTCAGATTGTTTCATTATTCCCTGTCAGACACACCCACTCTTCAGATCACCTCCAGATGTAGGGGCCTGAGCCCTTCTCTATCTGTAGCTACCTCCATGCGTATACAGTGTCACAACAACACGACTCTTCTCACAAATCAAGGAGTCGAGTGGAAAAAGGGGCCGCCACTGGGCAGAACCCAAAATGATGGGAGTGCGTAGGATCGAATAACAAAATGTGCTTAGGCTGTTCAATCTATCTGTCCTAAAGTTTCTATTTCTTAGCCTTGTAATCAATGATTCTCCACCACAATCAAATTAAGTTCAAATCTCTAATGTGGGCTTTCAAAATTCCCTACAATGTGGATCTACAGCAGCTTTTGTTTTTGCTGGCTCGATGTCCTTCACACTTGAGTAAAAATAAGCTGGTGTTGTAAGGGGAAGCCTTCCCTCCTCCATCCTCATCCTAGGAGGTTTAGGTGGGGCCGGCCTTCTCACTGATTCTAGAGACAGGCATGTGACCCAAGCACGCTCGGTCAGTCTCAGTGGTCAGTTCAGTTTGGGACATGTGGCTACAGCTGGACGAGCAAGTCAGCCTTGGAGCTTTTACTGGTACTGTTGGGAAAGGGGCGATCTCTCTTTCCTGGAAAGGCAAACCTTTCCTGTAGGAGCTCATCTGAGAGTGAAGGAGGCCACAGATAACAGAACAAAGACAAGAGAGAGTTTCCAGACCGCCTCACCTGAATGCCTGAAGCCAGCTCTACTCCTGGACTCTACAGATATCTGAGTCCACAGGTTTCTTGCTTGATTAGCTAATAACGCAGGCCCCAACCTAACAGACAGATTCCTGTTATACTCACTGTACCAGCTAACCTGGGCTGCTTTCTCTTCCTTGAATAACATACGCGATCTTCATCTCCACCTCCAGCTTTTGGAAACCTGTCTATTGTTTAGGACATATCTTCTCCAAGGAGTCTTTTCTGAGTTTCCTCCAAACTGCAGAGAACCCCTTTCTCCCTCGATTTCCTATTAAAACTTATGTATCTACCTTATCCTTTCCAGAGGAGAGGATGTGTGTGTTCCTTCAGTGTGTACCATCTGCAGTCTCCACACAGTGGACTCCTGATGGATTTACAGTTACATGTTGAAATAGTCACCAGCCATTACCTTTTAATGGAGTCCCACATTCCTTTCTTTTCACCTGTATCGGTAAGGATGTCTTCCTTAATCTTGTCTGGCTGTTTTTTCACCTAGGTAGCACGGCAAAGAACAATTTTACAATGTTGAAGCTTTAAATATTATGCTGCATGGTTAGAAGGTGAATTATGGCTGGGCAGGGTGACCCCTGCAAATCTCAGACAGCCGCAGTAACTGAAGTCAGGGAATATCTCAGTACATCACTGACAGGCCAGTTTCCACTGTCAGTTCAACCCCTGATTTTAGCTCCTTTGGTGGTTAGCTCTAGGGTGCTGAACAACGTGCTTATATTTGTATTCACTGATTTACCCATTTTAAACAGTTCAGACATTATTCATTCCTCGTAATGACAGATGGTCACCCTTCCTTTTCCTTTTTTTTTGTCTGGAAGTTTTGGTAGTAATACCTTCATTATTAGTTTTTCTACCAAGCACTTTTTTAAAAAAGTACTATTTAAATCTTTATTTTCTATTCCAATAACTCCAACAGCTCCTCTTTCACGCTCTTTCTGTAAGTATACTAACGTCCTTACCTCTTCCCTCTACCCCCCCACCTACATTAGCCGAACACCTTTATCACTACCCATATAGATGATATTTTTATTTAGTCCAGAAAACGTATCTTTCCCACTTTTCTGTGTTTAATCTTCATCTTGAAAATCAGTAAATAGTGCTTATTGCTACAAAATAATTTATATTTCCTCTGTGGGGTCACAGTAACGTGACCACTGTGCCCCTTGTAGGACAATGGCTAGTTCCAATGGATTCTGCTTTTTTATATTCCACCAGTAGGGAAATATTTTTTCAGGAATTTTACTGTATCCATTTTTTGTGTGTGTGATGAGCTAGCTGTATTTCTGCCTTACCACACACCCACTACCTTCCAGTTTATCATTCATGTCAGGTGTCTAGAATCACTACTTTTCAAAGACACCTTTCTGGGAGCTCAACGACTAACCGCCTGTTTATTTCTGGGCCTTCCATAACTTTCACACGAATGTCACCGTCTCCTGAAATGCTTGTCTTCCTCTCTCTCTGTCTTCATCTTCACTGTGCTGGCAAATAACTTCAAGAAGAAAGGCAAAAAATAATGTTCCTAAATCTTCACACTTCAGAAAACAACTTTACTTGGTCTTCACATTTGATTACGAATTGGGCTGAAGAATCCTAGGTGCCAACTGATTTTCCTGAGAACATTAAGGGCTTTGTTTCGGTGCCCTTGTGACACCCATTTTGAAAAGGAAACACCTGATCTAGTGGGCTGTGTGCTCTGGGCTGTATTTTCTTATTTTTTTAATGCCCCTGTTGCATCTGGGATTCTTATTTTTCTCTTCAGCATGTTAAAGTCACCCACTGAATTCCCAATTTTGGTTATTGCATTGCTCAACTTCAGAAGTTCTACTAAAAACAATCAGATATGGACTTTTTAGTTTCCTGTTCAATGCAAACTTTTTTAAAGCTTGTCTTTTACTTTTTGAACATTATAAGCATAGTTGTCTCAGAGACTGTGTCAAAAATAACAATACACAGAGTGTGTATCTGTTTTCTGTTGCTGTTTCTGCTGGTTTTCCTTGTGTATTTGGATATAATAACCTTACTCCAAAGGTATATGTATGTTTCTTCCAGATTGCCAGTATGGCCTTTTAAATCTTGACCTGCTGTAGTGCAAAGTCAAGGCTCAGGGTCCCCTGGACTACTCAGATGATACAAATTTGGGAAAAGACTGTGTGGGTTAACTTACTATGGTTCATCCTTATGCTGAAGCTACAGCCAGCTTATGGTAAGAGCATCTTCTAATGGTTTACCCGTTTTATATGGGTCCAGAGTTTTAACTTCTGTCCCTGTCATCTGGCGAATTGAACCAAAATGAGAGTTCCAGTGTACCAGGGTGGACAAATGTTCTCAGGGTGACAGCGGCTTTCTTGGGACAAGAGAGGCTCTGTGCTTGCTTACTTCACTAAGGCTCTTATTTTCCCTTTTAGTTTTGTATGCCCTTATTTTCCTTATTATTTTATTACTGTCAGCTCCTCATTGTTCTCAAGCTTTTTAAAATCTATTTTACCCAACATTTTTACTAGTGTTAATTAGGTAGGTGGGTTGGTCCAAAAGAACCAAACCTGCCATCACTAAAAACTCATTTCTTATCTCTTTCTTTCTAAAGAAGCGATTTTTTTTAGGGTTAGTTTTTTAACCTGTATTCCTAATTTGTGACATTATCTGGCTACAGATACATCATAACTTAAAAAAAATAATTGTTCTTTTTCTTTTATCTGCAAGCTCTTTGCTTTCCCTTCATGAACTTAATCCTCTTTCTTTCACTATCAGCATTCCAACATGACGTTTTGGGTAGAAAAATTGTAAAATCGGTTGTAAAATAAAAATTAGTTAAAAACGAAATAAATTTTAATATCAACAACAAAGCCTATAGATGGCTCTGCCTCACATACTTGAATTTCCAGTGTTTTGCTTCTGAAGCTGTTCAACACAACGATGACATTGCCCGGGTCTGACCGCGAGTCCGTTCCTTCGTGCCTGAGAGGAGAAAAGATGGAAATGTCTATTATCAGTCCATGAAGTGACATACCACATAAAAGAATAAATGTATTTTGCAATAAATGTAAGTATACTATCATTTGTGTATATATCATATTTAATATTTTATATTCCTATAGTCAAGATATGCTATAATAGACTACAATTTCAAAACTATCCAATTTTAACTTAGTACAAATTAAAATTATACAAAAGTAACTTGAATTCGATATTGTCTGATCATTCACAAACCTCAAATTATTGCTTATCTTTTCTGTTGTATACCCAGATTATCACAAAATTCAAGTATTTCATATCTCTGTGACATATGCAATAATGAAAATAGAAAACATTTTTAGACTACAAGTTGTTTAAATATCATAATCACAGGAATTCTACACTGTGCAATAACTTTTCAATATCTACCAGCCATTTTCAAATACTCAAATCTGAAGTGTACTGTTAAACCCATAAGACAGGAAATGTCTACAATACCCATTTACATCACTTGGTGTTTCTATTTTATATTACACATGATGTATTTCGTCTAATTTTCAAAACTGAAAAAGTCAAATATGACAGCGTTGCTCAAAAATTATATTTTAATACTATACTCACTATGTATTAAAAAATGCTACTGTAAGAAACATTTACAATAAAATTGAACTTTATCAAAGAGGGAAAGCAATCAGATGTCAAATTAGTAGACACTGTAAGTTCAGTCAGATTTATATATTTGAACATTTTTTCCAAAACAAAACCCTGGAAATTCTAGCACTATGTTGACTAACACATGCCTTTGACTCCCTTACCCCCAGTTCCCCAACTGAGGTGGCTAAACTGAGGGAGAAGGCACAGCGCTACTCAGCAATTACTACTAGAAAATAGGAAGAGTTCCAACACGTGTGGCAGAAATGCCAAATTTCTTAAAAACTTTCAAGAGCTTCCAGTCCCAAACTTTACTCAAAGGCAGCCGCAACTTCAGCCACGGGGTTCACATGCACTGAGACCGGGGCAGCGCCAGGAAGCACAACACTGCGGCTCGGCCTGAACGGGGTCCGAGCCACCAAGTGGCAGAGGTGGTAGTGATGGAGACTCTCAGTCTGCCAAGCAGGGCAGAGACTACGTTTTGTTATTTATTGCCATGGGGTAGTGGTGCATCCTGCCAATATGGCAACCTGGAGCCGTAGAGACATCAGCAAAAACAGGCTGTGGGTGTAACATAGATGCCCGAAACTGAGGAGGCCCAATGTGTCATATATGATATGTGTACTGTATCAACTTTCTGAAAGCTGAAAAATTCCCATTCTAAACTACATATGTCCCTCGGAGATTGAGAGTTCTGTTCCCCTTTCTTGTTCTGGGAATGTTTTGTCTGTGGTATGAGTCGTAGTAAGTTACTGTAATTCTTCAACACTCTCTTGAGGTGCTCCCTCATTCCTCATGCCAAAACTCACTCACCCACCCCTACTCCCTATCACAGAATTAAGCACTCTAGGCTTTGTGTGCATAAATTAGTAAGCATAGCTGTTGAATGATGCTATGTGCTAGGCACAGTATAAGGGAAAAAGGAAGAAAAGTGTCAAAAGGTACAAAAAGCTTTACCCCTACATTATCTTTGTTGGGCACAGTTCCTGTTATGGCAATAGTGCTCCATAAACACAGGGTGGGCAGAAGGGGGTTACAGCTGTTTGCGTGGAAAAAGACACGCAGGTCATGATGATCACAATAGCTTTATTAATCCTTGCGTGCTCACACCTATAAATCTACTTTTGCCCAACCCTGTATTTGTTTAAATAAATGAAAAACACAGACATTTATTAAGGGATGTAAAAACTCTCTGGAAGGGGTCAGCAAGCTATAGCTGGCAAGTGAGGTCAGGTTGGTGACCTAGTTTTGTATGCCCCAAACTAAAAATGGTTTTTACGCTTTAAAGTGGTTGTTAAGAAAAATGAATATTGACAAAAATCATACACACCCAAAAACATGAAGTACTTTATTTTGGCTCCTCTAGAAGAAGTTTGATAATCCCTGCTGTACACTAAGTTCATTGATGAGCAAGTGAGTTACTATGAAGGAAAGCAATTCTTATCTATAAAAATGAAGAACTGGACATAATTCACAGAAAATGGCTTTGTCATATAACACACATTTATTGTCATTAAATTATAAATATATTAATTATGCCAATGTATCAAAAGGTGTATAGAAAACAGTTAAGTAAAGGAGACAAGAAAGAACACGATATATACATTAGGCATATCTTTTACATTTTTGAAATAAAACAAAAAATAAATTTTGGAACAGATGCCACAATTTTATATGTAGTTTTTGTTTTATAGTGATTGTACTTGTGAACATTTTAGTTGTTTTGATGATCCTGGTTATTTATCATACCAAATATTTATTTACACATAAAAATTTAAAAGTGGTTCGTATAACTCACCCAACTATTTGATAAATATCTTCAGACTTTCCATGGCGTAATTTCAGTATCCAAACACCTGGGTTCGCTTTTAATTGAAAATATCCCTTGTAAGATGAGAAAAATATGATCATAGTTGTATGACTAGACACACATCCAATTATTTGAGCAACATTATACATGAATCTCCAAAGGAAGTGTTGACTAACTCTGGGATGAACAAGTTCTACAAATGAACTCCAAGGAAGAGCATTTTTCAATAACCTGTAAAGGCACATTCTGAGAATAAGATTCCCTTCATTTTTGTTTTATTTAACTACCTTATTCAAGATTTCAAATTTGTTTTTCAGGACCTGTTCAGCAAGAGCAGGATAAAATTTATTTTATCTTCTTACTAGAAAAACTTAGAGGACTTCAGATTAAACATCTAACTGTAATGCCATCAATTAAGTATTTATTACACTTACAAGGTTGGCCATCACGATTGTATCGACTGCGACGGGGTGACTTCTGGTGCCGAGTGTGAACTGCAGGCCCCGAGGAGGCTGTTCCGTCGTAATGTCAAAGCAATGTCCTTCAAGCAGTAGATGCTCCAGTTCATATTCAGCTATAACCGTTTTCTCAATCTGTGGAGGGCATGTGTCATTAGTAAGTCCCACAATACAACTATTGTGATAACTAATGAGACTATTTTAATGTTAGCCCGTGGATTTTGGGTGGGCTACTTCAAGTCTTCCTTTTACCAGAGGGAATGTAATAGCTGAATCAATTTCTTTTTTTTTTTTTAAAGATTTTATTTATTTTTTAGACAGAGGGGAAGGGAGGGAGAAAGAGAGGGAGAGAAACATCAATGTGTGGTTGCCTCTCACTTGGCCCCCACTGGGGACCTGGCCCACAACCCAGGCATGTACCCTGACTGGGAATCGAACTGGTGACCCTCTGGTTCGCAGCCCGTGCTCAATCCACTGAGCTACACCAGCCAGGGCTGAATCAATTTCTTGAAGACAAGGCTCATGGCAAACCTTTTTCCCTTCCCATGCTATCGGCCGTGCTCCAACCTTATGACACACACAGTCTCTCAGGCAGAGAAGATGTCAAAGCTGTAGTGAAGATCACTTCAAGGCAGATTTAGATGGAAAACTACTCAGACTGGGCTTCACTGCTGTGGTCTGTGAGCTCCCTCTCCACACACAGGAAGGCAGTCAACTTACCAGCATCTATTGCCTTTCTCGTAATTTAAAAATATTAACGTGTAATTGTTTTGTACTCAACATATGCTCATTAAGGAAAATCTAGCAAATATTAGAAAGCAGGAAAGAGGAAAAATAGAAATCACCTGTAGACTAAATAGTCATAAACACATCAATGCATTGATTTGTATTTCTTGTTTTCATGAACTTTTTCCTAAGAAAGGGTAACCTGTTTTTTCATTAAATCTAATTTTCTAGGAACATATCCATCTCTACAAACATCCTTTAAGTCCTGGCCATTCCAAATGCTTCCAGATTTTC